>JAOXYF010000004.1:18477878-18489034 GCA_028565775.1 Sternarchorhynchus goeldii
TTGGTTCCTCTCAAGGTTTCTTCCTCATGCCTTAGGGAGTTTTTCCTTGCCACTGTCGCCCTTGGTTTGCTCATTGGGGGCTTGGACTCGGACATTTGTAAAGCTGCTTTGAGAGAATGTCTGTTGTGAAAAGCGCTATAAAAATAAATAAAATTGAACTTGAACTACAGAGTGCTGTTGCCTCTCAAGGTACTCTGCTTGATAACCAGGAACAACTCCTCCAATGGCTCATTACAGTTGTCGAGGGATTAAACCACTCTCTACAGGGCAGGACATTACATTCCCTCACTGCTCCACCAACCGCAGGAATACAATGGTAGGAGGGATACATACTGCAGTGTTGTTTATTTCTCCATCATCTGCAGATACCGGCACCACCTGCAATGGATCCTTCTCTGTCTAACGCCCCGGAAACGTTACAGAGATGTTGTAGAGGCTTCAGAGCAAAAACCCTAGAGGAGAGAAAGAGCTATATCAAAGAACAAAAAGTATGCTATAAATTGTTCTTGTATAATTCATGTGGCACAGAACTGCAAGATTCCTGTAAAGTGTGGCAAATGTAACAGTGATAGACATATTTCAGCCCTCCACCTCAGACCAGCTCCACGGAATGAAGAAGGCTTCCCGAAGAATGGTGGGGAGGAGGAAGGAAGGCATTCTCTGGATTTCATATTGAAATGCTCCGAAATCTATCATACTGGTCCAAGCCCTAAATACTGCTGTAAAATCTGTTATGTTAATGTTTTCATTCAGAACCACCCCTCCCCCCCAAAACATGGTCAAGATATAATCTGTACTAAATGAATAGAGGATTGTATCTCTTGCCAAGTCTATATTTTCTGGTGTGTTTAACATTAATAGTGTCAACTTTCCTTACACCCTCTGTACTTGTGCTGGTATCTCTGAAACTTCAGGGTGAAGAGCAGTTGGATTCCAGATTGAGTCCCTAGATGACAAAATATGTCAATATATAGGAATATGAGCATATACCTATAATGTGATCAATCTGAAATAACTCCTGAGGCTGCATGGCACTTTGAGCACCTGAGACGTGCAAAATTCCAAATATAAACCTCATGACCATACTTCTACTTCTTGAAAGAGACATCCTTCAGTTGCACAAAGTTAGGGAGCAGCTCAATGCTGCTTGTGAGACCCCTTATGCCCAATGACTGTGGGTTATAGTTGGAGACTCTTTTTTTTACTGTTTTTATGGTTCAAAGAGCATTATATGACAAAAAGGGTAGTAGATCACAGTGGTTTGAAAAAAGTCCTTCACCTGCCATTGTAAAGTTTGGACATCATCATGCAGCTCAGCTTGGAGAGGATGAATTTGGAAAGAATACAAAGGACTTTGTGGAATGTAATATCAATGTTGATCTTAAGTCTCTACTAACTATTGATGAAGCTGTAGAGAGAAGGACCCTGGAGAACATTCACCTAAGGAACATTGCTAGGTTAAGAAAGATAATATTGTTACAAGATGCAGAAATACTAGTTCATGCTTTTGTTACCTCTAGGTTGGATTATTGCAATGCCTTGCTGTCTGCCTCCCATTTCACAAGTTCACTCAAGTTTGTGACAGTGACTGGCTGGAATGTCTGTGTTACCTCTTGGTTATCCTCCTTTTTAGTTATGCTGTCATAGCTAGTCCTGCCAGAGTCTCTCATTGTATTATAAGAGAGCACCTAATGTTTTGTGGTCTCTTTCTCCCCCCCCCGCCTCTCTCTTCACCTCCCACTCAGCAGAGCTACTCATGCTACATTTGAGGCTCCAGGAGATACTAGAGATCCAGATTCCTGACTCATGAACTGCTGATCTGCCTGATCCACCCGGATGCCCTTCCTCTGCTTGAGTACATCACTCACTGCTGCAAATGTATAGACTTTACTGTTTGTATTATTGTGGTGCCCTGTGGTTGGCCACAAGAGGTTGGCCCCCGTTGTTGAGTCTTGGTTGCTCTCAAGGTTTCTTCCTCTTTCTCTCGGGGAATTTTCCTTATCACCTGGTCCACCAGAGAACTCATAAAATGAAGTTCTTAATGCTTTTCGAATTGTCTGCCTGTCAATGCTCATCAAGAGTCCAGAAGTAGCCACTATGAAACAGATACCTGTACAGTACAGGGAGTTTGCCCCTGGGACTGGGCAAAAGAACTACTGCCTGGCGCAACCCCTCCCAGATCAATCCTTCATCCATGGCTATGGAGGGGACTATATCCAAGAGTCTTTAGAACTAGGCTTTATACATCCTCCCACTTTTTGTTGAAAAGAAGGACAGGGGACTGCGCCCATGTATTGACTATCAGGGACTGAATTCCATCACGGTGAAGAAATGACCCCCACACACACACATTCCTGTGGCATTGGAACTGCTATGACAAGCAGTTTTTACAAAGCTGGACCTCAGTAGTGCCTATAATCTGATCAAAATATGTGAGGGGGATGAATGGAAGATGGCATTTGTGACAAACAGTGGACATTATGTGTACCTGGTGATACCATATGGTTTGGGCAATGGTTCTTCCATATTCCAGTCTTTCATTAATGAGGTAATTAATTTTGATATATTCCCTCAGTCTATAGAGCCAGGTATCTCAGTTCCATGCAGTGCTACAAAGGCTCCACAAAAACCAACTGTTTGTGAAGTATGAGTTCCATGAGATGCAGTTGAGGTTTCTGGTGTATGTCATTGGTCCTGGAGGTTTGTCTATGAATGAAGCAAAATTCTCAGCAGTCTCAGCAGTAAAACTCATTGGCAGTTAGCGATCATTCAAACATTCCATTCACCTGCACATGTATCCTAACCTTTATTTGGACAGCCGATCGTTATAGCAGAGTAAATTGAGGTGGTATGGGCATCTTATAAGGTTGTCCCCTGGTTGGCTCCCACTATAACTGTTCCCACAGGAAGAATGCCCAAAGGCAGAACCAGGACCTGCTGGAGGGATTATTTCTTATAGTTGGTCTGGGAATGTCTGGGTGTCCTACAGGAGGAACTGGAATTTGTAGCAGAGAGCAGAAGACTTGTCTAATCCTAGTCTGAGTGTACATCCTGTAAAAAAGACTGTGGGGTATAAGTAATACCTAAATGACGTCACCTTCCAATGACTAATCTTGCCCAAATAAGGCCTAGGTCTATTACTCTATGAGGTTGTTTTAATGAACTTGTCCAAACCAGTCTGTCACACATTATTGCAAACTATCAACCATCAAATAAATCTGCAGCTGAGCATGCAGTTACTCAACTGTATATCTCTTACATTGGAAGTTAGATAGGGACTCTCTAACATATTAGATATCTGTCTCTGCATTTGTTTTGGGGCAACAGGATTGAAACAGAGCATAGATATAATGTGCCACACAGAACATGGTGATCTTTAACTATGCGGCAGCTGTTTTAACTGCTAATGCATTTTACATAATTACCTTTACTTTTCAAGTGGTTGCTGCACAGGCTCTTCAAGGGTAAGCACCGAAACAAAAACAGAACTTCAGCCGAAAGGGCTCTTTTTTCCTTCATTTTTGAATCCCTGTTAGATTTGATTATAGTTCAAAATAGTCATATACAAGGATTTTATCAATGCACTTAAAATAGGCCACTTCACTGTAAAAGGCCTCTCAGCACAAGGCTGCCTGAACCACAGGGGAGAGCAGCCATTTGACCCACTGCTTTTTCAAAATACTGGGGCAATGCTCCACCATGTTCAGATGTTGGTGAATGTAAGAGCACTTCTTAGGTCACCCTGCATTAGGTTGTGCTGTGACTGATCTTCTCAAAGTGAAACCAACATAAAGCCTGAGCCATGTTTGATTCATATTTAGATAATATTTCACACAATACTAAATATGACTCAAGGATGTAGTATGTCGGGACAAAAACATTAATTATGGAAAATGACAAAGAAAAAAAATCTCTGTTCTTTTCAATAAGCAGCTAGCACACTTAAAACCATTAATCCACCCTTACAGGAACGTTGCTATGGAGCCCAGAGTGCACCAAGGTTTTGTGGGAGGCTGAAATTAGGTTTACAAAATCTAAACTCACTGAATATCCTATAGAGAAGGATGGTTGTTCTTGCTAATGTCTTTTTTCATTATCCTTGTCACAAAATTATAATTTCTTTATATTGTTAGTCAGCTTTCCTGTACTTACACAGCTTAAACTGTACTTACACAACTTTCCTGTACTTACACTGTACTTACACAGCTTACACTGTATTTATACTGTACTTACACTGCACTTATACAGCTTTCCTGTACTTACACAGCTTTCACTGTACTTACACTGTACTTAAACAGACTCATTAATATAAGAATAAATAAGATAGAGAATTCTTTTACTCACGTCATTATTGTTGTTTTTGCTCTTTGTTCCAGCACACTGGATATGAAATTAATAAATGAATCTAAAAGTAAAGTGCAGAATTTTCGCTTAATTACATCTTTATTGGATGAATCACATAAAAATTGCAGTCATTTTCATAGTCTGCCTATGTCAAAGTAAATGGTGTCATAAGCAAATGGTGATACAAGTCATAAGTAAACTTCTAAATCTCCTAAAAAAGATTCCGAGTAAAGAGTGAGATAAAGTCAAGGCCTTCAGACTGGTGTTCAGTATGTGAGATGTATGTTGAGAGGGGTACTGGTTTGCATGATTCAGGTCATAAAGACATACGGGACAGTACCACTGAGAACCATGTGGAATTAAAGCTGCCACCTTAATGGCACTAAAGCTTTTACTTCCACAAACAGGGCCTGTCCAGCCATTTATGAATCGTGCTGTGTTTTATGGATTGTACTGTGTTTTCTGGCTCGTGCTGTGTTTTATGGATCATGCTGTTTAATGCATCGTGCTGTGTTTTATGGATCGTGCTGTGTTTTATGGATCGTGCTGTTTAATGCATCGTGCTGTGTTTTATGGATCATGCTGTGTTTTATGGATCGTGCTGTGTTTTATGAATTGTGCTGTGTTTTATAAATTGTGCTGTGTTTGTGAATCGTGCTGAGTTTTATGAATCGTGCTGTGTTTTATGCCTCAGAATCTGTCTGCTGTGCTCCTGTTGATTGCTAATTACCTGGTTATCTTGCTGTTCTATCAGATCTGCGATGCACCCAGGCGCCTTCCCCTCCTGGTAACTTCACAATGTCATTAAGTTGTGTAGTAGCCAATGTTATCTGAGTCTACATGGAAGACAGGAGCAGAGAAATAGGCAAAGATAAATGGATGCTTCATTTAGCAATGCTCTGTAACTGCTTCCATCTGTTAAATCCACTACAGTCTGTGTAGATGAAGGAGCGGGGAAATGTGAATGAAGAATGTTTTTGAAGAACTACAGAGACTGATCATAAGCTCTTAATATAAATCTATATGTAAAAAAGCCATTTGTGACTCAAACAGCCATTCTTTATCCTCTTCATACTGGATGCTTTCATTTATTTAAGTGCAGAATTTGCATGCTGGTTGTGATCAGAATATTGAGTAGGGCAATATACAGTTCTCACTGTGCTAGTCATTGAAGCTCAAATGATCATGGCCATCATCCTACTAAAGCTGAATTCAGATGAGTCTTTAGCATCTTTGAAATGTTTACTGTCCCATATAGCTCAAATATAATACTCCACCATCTAGTGGTAAACCTTCCTTAAACAGAGAAGGAGAAATAAAAAATTAATTCACATATCCACATATGTCTCAGGGAAGTGTGGGGTATAGCTGATCAATCATTTATGACTGATTTATTTTTATTTATCTATGAATATGGAATGTAATTAAAATAACTTTTAATGACCACCTTTATCATTACCTTTATCACCAGTATCTTCCCTGTTCAGGGTATGCTGTAAGATTGAAAAAATAGCTGATTAGAAACACAACTCAATTTTGTAACTAAATTTGGACCATTTTATATACCTATATATTTTATATATCTAGAGAGACTTACAAAAGTGCTTTTTCTGTTTCATTGGAAAACACATCCTAATGGTAGCACATATACACTAAAGTTACCTTCATGTTAAAGCCACTTTAGGCTGGCCGATGACACATGTACTGCCTTAATATGAGTCTTTCTTATTTGCCCCTGTCTAACAATTTCTGATACACTGTGATTTGTATAGGTGCTGACTTCATACACAGGAAGTATTCCAAAACTCCAAAAGAGGAGTTTTAATACTGTCAGTTTTGCAACTACCAATCTGCCCTCTTTGTTTGAGAAAGCTGTAAGAGCTCTACCCTGTTTGTCGGAATGAAACACTCCCTGTAAGAGCACTACCCTGTTTGGCAGAATGAAACACTCCCTGTAAGAGCACTACCCTGTTTGGCAGAATGAAATACTCCCTGCCTGTGGCTTCTGCTGCACACTCTTGATTCATCAGTCATAAGTAATGGATGCACCCTAAGCAACCAACATGAGGAGTACTGTAGGAAACATGAGGAGTACTGTAGGAAACATGAGATGTTACATGTGAGTTTGTGTTTGTGTGTGTGTGTGTGTGTGTGTGTGTGTGTGTGCGTGTGTTTGTCTTTGTATCTGTGTGTGTTTGTATTTGTGCGTGTGTTTGTCTTTGTATGTACATTTGTGTTTGTGTTTGTATGTACATGTGTGTTTGTGTTTGTATGAAGAAAGACAATGGGGTTACAAACTACTGTATAGAAATACATTGTATTAAATGTTTTATCTACCTGAAGACAAACCCCACAGTGCACCTGGCTGCTCTGAGTTCAGCTCAGTTTGTAATACTCACAATAAAAAGATAAAAAGCATCAGGACTCTCCTCTGTACTGGTAAACTTCAGCCACACTTCTGCATGGCTAAGATCCTTTTGGATGAAGACTTGAGTAACTCAATCTTGCATTAATTCTGTGTGCTATGTGGACATGGTGCCCAGTGTGTACATGTATTTACTTCAGCCATCAGACTTGAACTTTTTTAGTGAGAGTGTTGCTTCATTACATCAGCTACCGCATCGCAGCTGATGTAGTTCCTGCACACTGATTCCCAAAACCCAGTGAGATTAGCAAAATCTATTTTCAGACACCTAAATGTGCTTTGCCGTGTCTAACAAGGCTGAAGACAAAGGCCTGCATTGGCAATATTAATTAGTTTAGTTACATGCACATGGATTAACTAGAACATTCCACTACACATTTACTTTTATTTATGCATTTATAGCTAAGAAACGATCTTGCATAAGAACAGATCGTACACAATACACAAGCAAAGAAAACCAAGGGATTTTTTTGTACCTCCAGTTGGCATATGGGTGTTTAGATTAAACTTATATACAGAATAAAATAAAAATCAGATAAAAAGAAAAAGCAGAGAGCACAATCCCTTGTTTAAGAGTTTAAGGTTTGTCAAATACTAACCTTTAAATGAAATAATTTCGTTCGGATGGCATGCTGTGTTGTTAAAGGTTAACCTCTGGGAAAAAAAAAAAAACACTCAGGCTGCCAACAGAAACCTTCTAAAGAGAAGAGGAATATAAGTCTGGAACAATCCACAGTCGCAGGCTTAACTGGACAAAATGAAGCAGTGCACTGGTTATTGAAGATGAAACTAAACAAGCAGAAATTACATTATAATTACAGCCAAACACCAGATATTAATTGTGAGTACATGTCATTTAATGAACAGTTACGAAGTGAGCATGGCAGTAGGAGCTTGGGCCAGACTACAGATAGACCTTGAACATCATTGTGCCCTTGCTGGCCGTTAAGACTGGGTGGAGAAGAAACAGAAGAACGAATCACTTTTTATGGCGCTAAAAGGTAAAAAAGACAAAAGTCAAGTTAACTAGTCACCTTCAGATTGGAAATATACAGCTTACATACGCGTTAACTTTGATAACTACACAGGCTCTCTCCAAAATGAAAATGCATGCGCAAAACAAGTAGTCACCAAAAAAGTGCGCTCGCTCACTGAGGTATGACGTGAAAGGCGCAGCCCATCCCCGACTGCATATCTACTGATGGACACACGATGTTGGCTGCACGAAGCGAGCGCAGCGCGGGTAAAAGGATTTTTGCAGCCCTGACTCTCGAGGACAGCTCTCTGAACATCGGATTCTTATGAAAGACATAAGAAAATTCTTTTATTCAGCACGAAGTCTGAACTGGAAGAAATATTTGCATGAATTCAGATATATGTATATAATTTTAGTCACATTTAGGAGCTGAAATGTCAACTTGAACTTTTAATCAATACTTATTTGATTCGTTTCAAAGGACACGACTACATGTTTCAGACATTAGAAGAGGGAAATATTTCCCCCTCACGTGAAAGGAAGTAATGAACTTGACAGAAATGAGTAATTTCAGTGATTTGTGGTGTGGCAACAGGACAGAGGCGGCATCTGATAAACTTTTATTTGGTATTGGCACGGATAACTTAATAACCTTGATCATCTTTGCGCTAATTTTCACGCTTGGCGTGGTGGGTAACTCCATGGTCATAACGGTGCTCGCCCGGAGCAAGCCGGGCAAATCGCGGAGCACCACCAATATTTTCATCCTGAACCTGAGCATTGCCGACCTATCCTATCTCCTCTTCTGCATACCTTTCCAGTCCACCATATACATGATGCCGACATGGGTGCTAGGAGCATTTATTTGTAAATTCATACATTACTTTTTCACCGTATCCATGCTTGTGAGTATTTTTACTTTGTCTGCGATGTCTGTGGACCGTTACGTTGCCATTGTTCATTCTCGGAAATCCTCCTCGATACGCGTGGCGCGGAACGCACTTATTGGAGTTGTTGGTATTTGGATTTTGTCGCTAGCCATGGCAGCGCCAGTTGCCCATTACCAGAACATAATTGAGCGTGGCACAAATGCCACGTATTGCTGGGAACTGTGGCCGAACGCTCATTATAAAAAGATCTACGTTGTGTGCACGTTTGTGTTTGGTTACGTGCTGCCCCTACTTTTGATTTCCTTCTGTTACGCAAAGGTAAGCGCACAACATAGATGTCAGTAATTCCATGCCCTCTTGACTCCAGAGGTCTTGTAATAAACAGAATCTTGCTAAAGTAGATGCCACATAGCTGAATATTATTTTTGCGACGATATCCTCATAGCAAAGATAAAACTGATATGTTGTTCATCTTTACTGTTAATGATTAATGAAATTGGAACTTATTGTCACATTCCATTTGTACTGAAAATGTGTAAAGAACTATTTTTTTCTGATCGCAGGTTTTAAACCACTTGCACAAAAAGCTCAGAAATATGTCGAAAAAATCAGAGGCTTCTAAGAGGAAGGTATGTGTGTGTTTCAAATGCCACTTCACTTTCAGAATCACATGTTTAAAGCGATGTGTCATCCTCATGCTGGAAACCCAAAGCTTTGCTGCTTTGGGAAAGTACTACACCCAATTTAATAACATTAGCATGAAATTGATTTTTGGTTAATCATTTGTGTGTGTGTGTGTGTGTGTGTGTGTATCCAATGTAGTAACCACTAATGTGCTACAGTAATCTGAGTCAATTGTTTGAAAATTGTTTGAAATTTCTTGATCAATCATTTGAAAATGCTGTAAAATAAATGTGCATGTTCAAATCGAATTATTTCTCACATGCCATAGGCTGTTGATATGAACAGCGCCCCCTACAGACAGAGGCCTGGTACATTTTCCATATGAAGGCAGTGGTGAACAAAAAATGTTCTTGAAATAGTTTTTATTAATTAGTTTGTTTTTCTTTTATTTGCTGAATTTTTCTTTATTTCTTCAGTTTGTAGTTTTACCTTTTTTGGTTAGGTTTGATGGCAGATAAAGTTAGTGTGGTCTTGTAATTAATACTAATATTAATTAGTACTGAAATTCTCTTGCGTTCTTTCTGAGACCAATAAATAATGTATACTTGTAACACAGTCACTACCTACACCTATAAAACTAGCTTTTAACATTGTGCTTATATGAGTAAACATGCACATAGCACAAAAGCACACAAAAATATTTACACAAACATATAATATATTCTACCAATAATGACACATTAGAATATATTTGTGACGGCTGGTGGGACGGAACAGAGACAGGCGCTGAGGGAAACATGCTCTTGGTTTATTGGGAGGTTGCCAGTAACACACAACACGAACAAACAGGTAAACATATAGTGCCGAGACAATCGGCGAGGCTGACTGCAAATAATGGATTCTCGTAGACAAACCCGAACACAGCGTGATCCAGATTAGGGGCTGCGAAGCAGTGCTACAAGCAAGGCCAATGTACAGCAGTGGGAAGAAGCTCTAGGAGCTCCTATATAGTCCTTGGCCTAATGAGCGCCAGGTGCGCTCAATAGACAGGCGATTGCGACCGTCTGAGTCTAGACGAGGTGGGCGTGGTCTGGGAGCTGGGTGTCCGAGACGTGACAATATTCTACCAATAATGTTACATTAGAATATATTCTACCAATAATGTTACATTAGAATATATTCTACCAATAATTGTAACGGCGGCAAAGATGGAGTGGAAGGCGAGGCTGTAGGAAACATACTGCTTTAATGTTGACTACAGAATCAAGGCAATCAAAATAAAGACAATGGCTGTAGCTAGCTAGCTGGAGTTCTGGTAACAGAACTCCAATACATTAGCATAATCAGGCTGGTACACAAGGCATAAGAACAAGAACACAAGAACACATTAGAATATATTCTACCAGTTATGACACGTTAGAATATATTCTGTCAATAATGACACATTAGAATATATTCTACCAGTTATGACACATTAGAATATTGTCACAATATGGAGTCCGGGAAAGCTGAAATAAAGCTGAAATGGGCGTGCCAGCCGGCTTCCTGGGCGTGCTAGCCGGTTGCCTCCTCCGAGGCTTGAGCTCAGGCGGGGCGGAGACCTGGGCTGCTAGCTTCTGGGCCCTGATCTTCTCTTGGAGGATCTGTCTTTCTCTGGCCTCCAGAGCCCTTCTGATCCTCCGCCTCCGCTTACTCCTGGTCTCTTTCGACTGGAGAGGAGGCTCCGGTTCCTCCTCCTCCGTTTCCATCCCCGACTCCGAGCCGGAGGGGGGGCCTCTTGGGTGGAGGTCCGGAGGGTGGTACTCCTCCTTCTCCGTATCCAAGTTCAAGTTTATTTATTTTTATAGCGCTTTTAACAACAGACGTTGTCTCAAAGCAGCTTTACAAATGTCCGAGT
>JAOXYF010000004.1:18499159-18517950 GCA_028565775.1 Sternarchorhynchus goeldii
ATGAAGGCGTGTACTAATTTTTCTGCATCACCCTGAGATAATGTGTTTCTGAGCTTAGCGATGTTACGGAGATGGAGAAAAGCTATTCTAGTAACACCGTTGACGTACTTATCAAAGGATAGGTCGGAGTCGAATATGACGCCTAGTATTGATTGTGTATGCTCTTTCACCAGTTATGTTAAAATATCTAAGGCTTTTATGAAAAGATGCTCATGCTTGTTTAACCAATTACAAAAAAGGCCAAGGTGAAAAGGTGACAGGGCACCTCCCCGCCTTATCCAACAGCTGAAGAGTTGGCATTAAATGAACCATTGTGGAGGTATGACTGGGGGAAACAGCCAAGTCTGGACCCCTTTTGTTGAATGTATGAACAAAATCTGAGTGCGTAGCTTGGCAAATGTTTCTATGCACTCTTGTGATGTAGACTTTGTTACAATTCGCAATGATTTCTTGATTTTGAGGGACTAATCTGCTTCAGTAGATGCAGCATCTCAAACAGAAGCATATGCAGTTGTAGACACCATATAATTAATGTAAAATTGTTTTCATAGGTGGCTGCCACAAGGAATGACGACCCCATCTGCATGCTCAGAGAGCCCTGTAGAAACCTTCATCATGTACAAAAATAAGTTGCTTTTTTATGGATGTTTCCACTTTTCACCAACAAGTGCTATACTTGCATTTTAACAATACGGTATATGGAACCTCTTACATGACAGTTGGATAAAATACAGTGTTTTATCACTGATCAGTAACAGAAGTGTGTTTTTCATCTGTCTGTAATGTTGGATAGTACAGATTTCTCTGCCCCCACCCTCTGACACTACAACATCTACCTCAAGGACAATCAGAGTAACTAGAGATAGATATGGAATAGAACTGTGTATTTCCCTGTACATGGTACTTGTGGTTGTAGATTCCCTCAGCAGATATCTGAAGAGTTTACTAAAAGACTCTTGAATTTGACATTGAGGTGAAGGTACTGCAAATAAAAACAAAGCTAGAAATACAAGAAGGTAGTGTTACATTTTTCACTGTCTATGTGTAGTTCTCAAGTCTGAATATGATACAAGGCTTTGATGGAAATCAAACGCATGACGCTGCTGCTGGCCTTTGTTTTGGTGTAATCAAATAAAATAGGAATTGCTCAAATGAAGAGTACAAAGAGCAAATGTATTCAAAAGAAATTAATTGAAAAACTGCTCAATGTTGAAACTCCTCGTCGTACTTTCTTCTTACTTTATGATGGGATAAACAATGACAAGAAGAGGTCTTATAGATATCTCGATCCAATTTTTGGTACAGTGTAGACTCACTAAAAATCTGAGTCATGTACTGAACCAAGTCATGTAGGAATTGTGTGTCACCACGCATGTTCATTAAATAGAAAGATTTAGTGTAATTTAGGGAGCATTAGAACCAGTTTCAGAACTCTTGTGATTAAGCTTAGCTGGCAAGATGCTTAACATTGTCTATACATATTTGAAAGAAGAATTAGATCAAACTTGACTTAGAAATATTTTTGATACCACTTTTTACAAATTGTAATTTAGAATTGGTGTTGACAAAATGCAATTTCATAGATAATCAAGGTCCAAGTCAAATGCAAAGCAGTAAAGAGAGCTCCTTAATAGTATCACAGGAAACATCTAAACAAAGTCTGGTCGTAGACCAGGAGGTGGTGATAAGCTCTTCAATAAAGTCTCCAAGACAGTCAGCTACAGTTTTTAATATTATAGCCTAATCACATGAAGATGAGTCTAACTGACATAAGTGACATGTGCTGGTGGCTCAACAATGATCACACTGGTCCAGAAGGCAGATGAGCAGGAACTCTTAGGAACTTATCATTATCAGACCAGACAGTAGGGCAGGAGTGGATTACTCTGTCTCACTCCTCACACAAGCAGGGAACTTTCTAACCACTGTAAATCAAGTCGTTTAAAAAATCTTCCTCATACATTGAAAGGCAAAGAATACACTTAAAGAATGACATCAACTAAACTAACATTCATCCTGGCAGTTTGGTTAGCTGGTTGGGTTGTTCTTTACTTCTGAGATGTGAACGCCAAAATGTTTAAGTGTTTAGAGCAAGTGTGAGTCAGTGTTTAGCGTCAAAAATCATGTATTTCATCGTATACATTGCATCACGCTGTAGCTGTGACCCTCTAGGACTCCAATTGCCAATTCCGTCAGTCTAAATTTACCCATGTATTTGGGAGTAATCACCATAACTACACCTTGTCTGACTCTGATCAGTTTAATAAAAAAAATAAAACAGCCAAACAAAAACGCAGAATGGCACTGACAACGTACATTTGCGTGACTACCTCAGAATAGTGTTGAAACCCAACCGATCTCTGCTTCAGGCAGTAATAGATTTCAACTACAACCGGTTGCCATCGTTAAACATCAAACATTTCCGGGTCAGTAAATTATCGCCATTTTACATGCAAGACGCATAAGAAACTGGAAGAGGTAGGAAAGCTGAGTATGCTTTGAAAATGTGAATGTAATGCAAAAAATAATGTAGCATGATTTACTAGCATCAGTCATGGAAATGATATAACTGGAAATGCGAACGATATAACTGAAAATTAGTTTTTGCCAGTTAATGTTTTATTTATAAGGCCTAACGTTAGCAGACGTGCTGGCTAACACATTCGTTACTTTGCGCTAGCTACGGGTAGATGTTTTTAGTTATTTCCTTAGCTATCTAACTAGATAGATTGCTACACTGGAATCGTTTTTCTTATCCACAGATCAATCAAAATATAGGTCAATCATAATACAGCGAATCGCTGTAAAATATTTTGTATTGACGATTTGATTGCACAGCTAGCCATTGACATTTTCATAGCTAACCCTCACTATCTAACCTGGTTAGACCAATGGCAAGCATGCTAGCTAGCTAGCTAACTAGCTACCTAACCAGATAGCTTGCTAGCTAGTTATTGACTGAGAAAATTTATAAGCAGCTGACGTTAGCTACGTGGCTTGTAGCCAATAAAGATGTGGTCATTAGCTAGCAAGCCGCCTTGTTCGTTATAAACATGTTAGTATTTAAGTATAATACTAACATTTAAGTATTTCACTGCCTACCCTAGCGAGCTACCCATCTTGGGTCTTGTTGCTAATCATTGTTATTTAGCATGGAGGTTTGTTGAGCAGTCTGGCTGGGCTGGTCGGTCAAGTTGGCACGCTCGCACTCTTTGAAACCGTTAATGAATTTTGTAAAAGCACAATTACAATCGGTGCCATTTCCCCATAAACTATTGGTGACTGCATGGTGCATTTGTCTTATTCCAGCGCGTCCTTCGCTTATCATCAGTAGTATAACGTTCATGTCTTGACGAAATTAAGTTTCACATTTACCACATCTTAAATTTAGCGCATACCTTGCTTTATTATTGTACCTTAAGTCCATTCAGCTCGCAGTTTGCCAAACAGTCGCCCTTTATTTATCAGTTCAGTTGAGTATAAGAACATTAATAATGTATAAAATATAGTGAATATTCTCACCATCGCTTCAAATTAATTATATATACATACCAGGGGTAGTTTTATTACACCTCAATGTTTGCAGTTACAAGGTCATATAATGTGGCAAAAAAAAATGTGATGATGCTACCTGATGGAAGGCTTTGGAATGTTTCTGCCTGTGTTTATGTTTTAGATTTATGTTTTGAACATTGCATGAAACATGTTCTCTTATTTTGGGTTTGTTGCACTAAGCTTCTGGGTATTAGACAGGAAGGTGAGAGATGTGGGACCAGGGAGGACAGCCCTGGCCGCAGTGGCCAGTGAACCAGCAGCAGTGGATGCAGTCTTTTCAGCATCAGCAAGATCCTAGTAGGTTCATCTCGAGGTTGCTGTTTTTTGTCATTTTTGTATTCTCATTATTGAATGGAAGAGCCGAAAGTGCAGTTCTTATGTTATTAATGACAAATTTCAATGAGGTTTATGCCTTGTCACTAACGTCCTCTTAGCTACCTTGCGTTCTTGCTACTGCTGACTACTCTGTGCCTTCGTAAGCCGGTGTGTTGTGGTTTGCGTGCACTGCAGGTCAGGTGGACTGGGCAGCGTTGGCCCAGGCATGGATTGCGCAGAAGGAGTCCAGCGGTGGAGCAGTGGAGCCTCAGCCTCTGCAGCCCAATGGGCAGGACATGGCCGTCTTGGACACTCACAACAACCACACTGCCTTTCAGACGGACTCTAATTTTGGGAGGATGTGGCAGCCAGGTCACTTTTGATTCCTTTTAATCACTGTGATTTTCTTTCTGATTTACTAATTTATTCCGTTTTATGTGTGTTTTTAACTAATGTTTTTTGTATCCAAATGTTTGTATTAATTTGAAATATTTTGAACTTCCTTTGTGTATGAAATGTTCAGTACAAAATAAACTAGCTTTACAGTATGTACAGTTTGAAATGCTGTGATATTCTGTTATTTGATTTTGCTGTTATTTACGAATCTGCTTTTTTGTTAGAATGGGGAATGCATGGCCAACCACCCCCTCCCCCTGCCGATCAAGCGTGGATCCCTCCAGGACCAGGACCTATGGATGTTGTTAACCCGTCTGAAGACAGCAACAGTCAGGACAGTGTGGAGTTCCCAGGCGACTCCCACCACACTGTTTTTCCTCAGAACAGTCATGGCTTTGGTGGCCAGCCTGAACACTTCCCCATGCCCCCAATAGGGGTCAACCAATTTGATTACCAGGTAGGATATCAGACTGCAGGGGTTTTGCATCTACAGGCTGTATGGTATTGCTTTTCCCCCTCATGTTTGAAGAAGAATTTCTCATGGCGTCTTTTCTTGTGTGCAGCACGGAGCAGCAGCAGCTGGGGCTTACGGGCCACCTGGCACAGGGTTCCACCCTCCGTACTGGCCCGACGGGCCCCAGAACCGACGGGACAGGCTCCCAGGGTTCAGACCAGACCGGCCCAGGTCGCCCAACCAACTGGGCATTAAACCAGAAGCGCCGGCTCTTGGTACACGCTCCTGCCGAAGCTCGTGGAGAGTGACTGCTGCAGTGTCATGTCTGACTCCTGTGTACGTGGAGAACATTGCAAGCTGTTTAGTGTGTATTTGTGACATCTGCTCTTACCCTTGGTTTAGATGCAGTGAAACGCAGGACTCTGCCAGCGTGGATACGAGAAGGCCTTGAGAAGATGGACCGTGAGAAGCAGAAGAGGCTGGAGAAGGAGCGACTGGAGAAGCAGCGAGCAGAGCTGCCCACTGACCACCACGACAATGATATGGTAGAGGAAGAGGGAGATGGGCCTCGGGTGCCACGCAAGAGCAAATTTGTAAGCACCCCGTTCAGAACAGCACTGAGCAGGAGCAGCCCTGAGGTTTCCACAGGCGCACCCTCTCACATACGCCCCACTGACGCACTCACACTCTCACTAGTGCACTGACGGTCCTATCCTGAGACTGCTCAGTGTCAGCTTTGAGGTGATGTTCTGATTCCGGGCAGATCAAACAGCCGAACGACGACGTCCAAGAACATGGGGTTCTTTCACCAGCTTCTACTCTCTTGGTGGTTTTGACCCTCGGTATGTTTCTGATTACAGGACAGTGATGATGAGGAGCAGGAGGATGGTGAAGATGGTGAGGCCAGAGAGGAGGTGACGTTGCGGAGGCGGCAGGAACCTACCAGCAGGAACTCGTCTCCTGCGCAAGAGGAACAGAGCGAACCAGAAATGACGGAAGAGGAGCGAGAGTTTCAGCTGGTCAGCTTGGAGCTTACACACACACACACCACTCATACACACACCCATCATCCCTTGTACCATCACAGCATCACCTTTCTCTGTATCTTGTTGTAAAAACAGATGCTCCTGACCAAAACACTTCTAACTGAAGTTCTCCTCGAGGTCACCAATGAAGAAATCCTCCAGGTGGCCAAGGAGACCCATCGCAAAGCCACCAAAGGTCTGCTTCTCTTCTCTTCTTCCAATGTAACAGCGCCTTCCAGTTTCACAGTGAAGAAAGGCTGCTGTTCGTCATACAATATAATTATTCAGACGTTGTTTGACTTCAGATATGTGAAACAAATGATGTGACTGGTTTAAGACTTTAGTAAAGCTGTGACAAACGGCAGTGTCTCCCCAGCCATTCTCTGCTAATGCAAACGGAGAGGAATAAACTACAAAGATTGGAGAAGCTCATTAAGAGAGTGGGCAGAGTCGAGTCTTTGCCTTTGTTCGTGAATGAGCCTTCAATGACTCTGTTCAGAAAGTGCTCCAAACTGTTCTGATCTCGGAGCATAACTCTCACTGCTATACCAGGGGGACACCTGTTTCAGAGACACTCCATTAGTACAGAATGGTTCTGTTCTTCTTCTCCACTGTTTACTGCTTTGCCTGTGTGTGTGGGACAAACTTTGTTAACCTTTTTCTTCTCTCCGTTTTGTTTTGTTCTTGCCGAAGGCAGCACTTATAGTGAATATCTGTACCCCCCTCTCTAGAGACTTTGAGAAAATGGTGGCTGTATGTGTTTTAACATGTTGTTCCTGTTGTTGATGTGAATCAAAGCTCCTGCAAAACAGCTGGCACAGTCCAGTGCACTGGCTTCTCTCACCGGTCTTGGTAAGTGCTCATCTTCCTCAGACCAAGTGGGTGGGCGGGGCCAGACAGGGTCAGGGGTTGGGGTGGGTCTGATCTCTGGGCATTACTGGTCTGTCCACATCTCTTTTGTGTCTTACACTGAGCTGTTGTAGCAGATCGTGCAGTGCTTAGTCATCTGCACCTCAGTGTCTGTCAGGTTATCAGACTACCTGTCAGGTTATCAGACTACCTGTCAAGGTTGTTAAAAGCATGCTTTATGACGCACAAGAGCATAATATGGTGTGGGGGTGTGTGAGAGCGTAGAAGGAAGGGTGTGGGGCGTGTTAGAGGCTGGGGTGGCCTGGCTCAGGGCCGATTGCTATAAGAAGGGCTTTGTCCCTGCAGGTGGCCTGGGAGCATATGGATCAGATGACAGTGAGGATGAGGAGCGCAGTGCAAAGGGCTCGGAGTCGTCCGACACGGATGAGGAGGAGCTTCGGCACCGGATCCGCCAGAAGCAGGACGCGTTCCGCCGCAAGGAACGAGAGGAACGAGAGGAGCGAGAGCTCCAGCAGGAGAGGCAGGCACTCGAAACACCAACTAGCACAGGTCTGATCATCCGCACGCATGCGAACAGCAAAGGTCTGATCATTGCACGCATATATATGTGTGTGTTTGTACATTTAGGTCCATATATATTTGGACAATGACGAACATTCTTTTTTTTTTTTTTTTTTTTTTCTCTCTTTCTCAAGTTATAGTTAGATAATGGACATGGACATAGTCCAGACTGTCCAGACAGCTTTCATTTGAGGGGATACACATTAAAACTGAATGAAGGGTTTTGGAAGTTTCAGCTCCTTAACTTGTCACCTTGTTTTTAAAGGGACCAAAAGTAATTGGACAATTGATTCAAAGGCTGTTTCATGGACAGGTGTGGGCAGTTCCTTTGTTGTGTTGTTCTCTATAAAGCAGATAAAAGGTCTGGAGTTGATCTGAGGTGTGGTGCTTGTATTTGGAAGATTTTGCTGTGATGAAAACAAAAAATGTGGTTAAAGGAGCTCTCCATGCAGATGAAACATGTGGTTAAAGGAGCTCTCCATGCAGGTTAAACGAGCCATCCTTAAGCTGTGAAAACAGAAAATCCTCATCTGAGAAATTACTACAATATTAGGAGTGACAAAATCTGCAGTTTGGTACATTCTGAGAAAGAAAGCAAGCACTGGTGAATTCAATGCAAAAAGACCTGGACAGCCATGGAAGACAACAGGGGTGGATGATCGCAGAATAATTTCCATGGTGAAGAGAAACCCTTTCACAACAGCCAACCAAGTGAACAACACTCTCCAGGAGGTGGGCGTATCAATATCAAAATTTAACATAAAGAGAAGACTACGTGAAAGTAAATACACGGTACAAACCACTCATAAGCCTCAAGAATAAAAATGCTGGATTGGACTTTGGAAAAAAAAAACATCTAAAAAGCCAGCACAGGTCTGGAAGAACATTCTTTGGACTGTTGAAACCAAGATCAGCCTCTACCAGAACGATGGAAAGAAAGTATGGAAAAGGTGTGGTACAGCTCATGACCACATCATCTGTAAAACATGGTGGAGGCAGTGTGATGGCTTGGGTATGCATGGCTGCCAGTGGCACTGAGCCACTAGTGTCTTTTGCTGATGTAGGACAGAAGCAGCCAGATGAATTCTGAGTTATTCGGAGACGTACTGTGTGCTCAAATGCAGCCAAACTGATTGGTCGGTGTTTCGACATACAGATGGACAATGGCCCAAAACATAAAGCCAAAGCAGCCCAGGAGTTTATTAAAGCAAATAAGTGAAATATTCGTGAATGGCCAAGTCAGTCACCTGACCTCAACCTGATCTGAGCCTGCGTTTCATTTGTTGAAGATTAAACTTCACACAGAAAGACCGACAAACAGCAACTAAAAACCACTGCAGTAAAGGCCTGGAAGAGCATTAAGAAGAAGGAAACGCATGTGATGTCCATGACTTCAAGACTTCAGGCAGTCATTGCCAACAAAGGGTTTTAGTATTAGAAATGAACTATTTATTTATTTATTTAGTCCAATTACTTTTAAGCCCCCGAAATGGATTGTGTTTTTCATAAAAATGTGAGGAACATTTTTTTTAATCATTTTGTTCAACCCACTGAATTAAAGCTGGAAGTCTGAACTTCAACTGCATCTGAATTGTTTTCAAAATTAATTGTGGTAATGTACAGAACTAAAATAAGAGAAATTTCTGTCCAAATATTTATGGCCCTAACCTGCTTTTTTTGTTTGTTTGTTTGTTTGTTTTCTGTGTGTCTCTTGCAGAAACCTCAGGTGGAGTGAACAGGGAGAGGGAGAATTTTGAGGATGAGCAATCAGAGCTCAAACACAAACAGGAAGTGAGGGAGAGGGAGGCGGAGTCAGTGGTAGAGCGCCGCAGGTCGCGGAGTGAGCTAGAGGTCAGTGAGGTCAAGATTGGGTCAGGAAAGGAGCGTGCAGGCCGCAGCGTGGACAGCGTCAGCGGCTCCCCTAACCAACACCAGAGTCGTACCTCTCACTCCAGCTCGTCTTCCTCCTCCAGCCAGTCCTCGTCGTCATCGTCTTCCTCATCCTCCCGTAGCTCCTCTCGCTCATCCTCTCCACGGAGGAAGAGGAGGCAGAGCCGCTCCGCCTCCCGGGGCAACCGTAGACGCAGCCGCAGCCGCAGTTCCCACAGGCACCAGTCAGAGCGGGGAGTCCGGGAGAGGAGGCGGGCTAGCAGGGACCGTAGCGATGAGCGCTCCACCCGCCACAGGAAGCGCAGCCGCTCTCGCCAGCGTCGATCCAGCAGGGGGCGCAAGAGCAGGTCCAAGGACAGGGCCAAGGCTAGCCGCAGCTCCAGCCGAGACAGACGACACAGCAGGGAACGCAGACGCAGCCACAGCTCCGGCCGCTGTCGCCGGAGACCCAGAACAGCCAGCAGGGAAAGGGATAGGAGGAGGGACAGGAGCCAGAGTCACGAGAAAGACAAGAAGAAAAGAGAGAAAGAGCTAGACAAGAGGAAGGAGAAACAGAAGGGGAAGGAGAAAGTAAGGGAGAGGGAAGGGAGCTCGGCCAGGGAGGAGGAGAGCAGATCTAAGAGAAGGCGAACAAATGAGATGACAGACTCCCACAGTGGGAAACTCTCCCGGCAGGACAGCAGGTCTAGTAAGAAGAGCTTGGCCAAAGCTAGCAGGAAGTACTCGGACTCCGATTCCAGCAGGTCCCCGTCCCCTGAGCTTAGCAAAGGAAAGAAGGCAAAAAAAATTAAACGTAGTCGGTCAAGATCAACGGAAAAATCGCACAAGTCTGGTAAGAAGGCAAGCCGCAAACACAAGCCTAAGTCGCGATCAAGGTAGTATCCATTTGTTCTCTATTTCTTAATATATTAATTCATGTTTGTCTGTCTGTGATCTAAAATTTTTAAAGATATGTATTTTTGTTTAATCCTTATTTATGATGTTAAAACCTTTCTTCAAATTAATGCACTAATGATGGTATAGCAACCCTTCTGCTGAAAGGTGCTCTGTGCAGTAATCCAAGTTTCCAAAAGAGGGGCGTGTTCTCCAGTGCAGTCATGGCTTCTCTGAGCTGTTAAATTTAACCCTGCTGCTGCTTCTCTGTGTAGTGTTGATGTAGCTGTGAAAGGTGTGACCTGTGTACTAATCTCTGGATGTCATAACGTGTGTGTGTGTGTGCGTGTGCGTGCGTGTGTGAGAGAGAGAGAGAAGTTACACTAAGGCCGTTTCTGTGGCTCTCTTGCAGGTCAATCTCTCCCAGCCGCCGTAGGCGTTAAGGATTCTGCTCTTCTGCTCTCATTTTAAAATTCCATGAGTTTAACGGGCTTGTCTCATTATGGAGGCAACGTTGTAGGTGAACTCTCCACTCTTTCACTATCCCCTCAAACCCTCAGTGTAAATATGTGATATTTTTTAACCAGTGTCTGCAATACAGGACATTTTGAATGATAGGTTTTTGCCTTGTATTATGCAAGACTCAGCATTAGGTAGTTACTGGAATCTTGAAGCTGTTCCGTTTTAAAACCCTCTGCTAGAGGGAGTGGATTCATATTTGATGTAAATTGTTCAATAAAACAATGGTTATTTGTCTCTAGTCTCTGCTGCTATGACTCTGACTTCTGCACATGCTAATACAAGCTAAACCGATGGCATTTTATACTCCACCACATGTAGTTTCACATTAAATGAATGATAATGGTGACTGTTCAGAGAGATTTCAGACTGCATGCCTTTCATGTTTTTCTAATGTCTTGGAGGTGTTTAAACCGTTGGAGTCCTTAAATGAAACCACAAGGGAATCCCTGACGATTATTACTTGTACTGTTCCTTAAGATGCGTCTTGCCTGTTTTCATACATTATCTGGCCAAATTTATTTAGAGAAAAGGCTAAGATTAGATATATTAATAAAACTAGGTATTAAAATGGTTAAGATACGTATTTTGTCTGGGAACGTGAAATTTTCCAAACATGAAAATTTCGTTTAAGACATTCGCTAAAAATAATTCTATTTCATTTAATTATATGTATGTACTTAATGTGTTTACGCATATCCATTCAATATGCGACGATTACTAAAGGTCTGGTAACGTTTGCTTGTTGGGTCGGAACTTATGTGGTAGCTGTGAGTTTCGATACGACGGAATGTAATGCGGAACGGGTACGCTCACGTGGGGCAAAAGCGATCGAACTAGTGCAATCTTTTTTTAATATTAAAAAACAATCAGACTGAACATACCATTATGTATTCCAATAAATTTGGACAACTCGCTTATAGGGTCTTTCGTGAGCCAATATTGAGATGCCCCATGAACGTAAATATGTCACTGTGCACAATGTCAAAGCGTCCTCCGGCTACCTGGACGTTATGTAAACACTACAAGCAGTTTCTTGAACGGCATCTTTCTAATCTAAAATCTGTGGGAAGCACAACTAGGTGAGAATCGCAAGTATTTGCACTATAGTGTAATCGTTCGGTTAAGGTAGCTATCAGAAGCGTGTCTTATTTTTCCCTAACAAGCTAATCCAAGACGGTAAGGAATTGCGAATTTTCCCTGAACTTTTGGATCAAAGCTCAATTACTCGTCCTTTGTTCCGTAGCCTACTTGTTCAACATGTACGGACAGTCTCGCACAGTACTCTGGACCCGTCCGAGGTGCGGAAGTTCCAAGCTATGGCCAACAAGTGGTGGGATCTGCAGGGTGACTTCGCTGCGCTTCACTCCATGAACGACCTTAGGGTGCCGTTCATACGGTCAGTGTTCCTGTCCACGCCTCTGACTTGGTGAACTAGCTTAGTTAGACCACCTTATTTGGATAACTGAAAATTTGGAAAGATTTGGTGTAGCATTAATGTTTAATGCTTAAATGGTACCTATAAGTTAAAGTATAATTTACACAAGCGTTTATAAGTATATCTGCATACGCAGTAAGAGCTCTGAACAATGATGCTGCTGTAGTTTGTAGGTAGTTTTATAATGCGTTTTTTCGCAGTACGTGTCTCTGCTCATGTCATGTCCTCCAGGCTGCAGATCATAGCCTGATCACACAGAGCAACTCCTCTCCTGGCTAGGAGAAGGAGCTGTGATGTTGTGGTGATACTCTCAGTGGAGTGAGTTGAAGTGCAGGAGTGTGCTGGAATGTCCATGTGGGTCACCACAGTTTATTGCATATTGCTGTGTATTTGCTTGAATACCATGTATGAGAGCTTTTCAGTGATGTTCTCCATGCCAGTGCTGTCTTTGGTGTTGTTAGCAACTCTGTTAAATGTGAAGTTAAAGTGACATAAGGAGATGTTGATGTCTTCTCACCTTTGTCTGTTACCGCTGACCTTCCCTCTAGGGATAATCTGTTGAATGTGTACAGCGAGCGTCCTGTGGGCAAACCCTTGGCTGGACTGCGGATCCTGGATGTTGGCTGTGGCGGTGGTCTGCTCACTGAGGTAACATGGTTTAAAGGTTAAAACATCCTTCTGTTTCAAACAGCCACTTCATATAGAACCTTCTGAAATCATGAGCAGTGCAGTTGTGAGAGTCCATACAGTAGGGTTTCCATGTAAACACCTGGGCTTTGTGCCCCTTCTCTCAGCCACTGGGGCGGCTGGGTGCCCACGTGCTGGGTATCGACCCAGTAGAGGACAGCGTGCGCATCGCAGAGTTGCATGCGTCCCGTGAGCCTGTGCTGCGGGAGCATGTGCGGTATCGTGCCTGCACCCTGGAGGAGCTGTCTGACGAGGAGGAAGAGGGTTTTGACGCAGTGCTGGCATCTGAGGTGCTTGAACACTTAGTCGACCTGGAGACCTTCATCCGCTGCTGTCACACCGTGCTTAAGGTAACAACTTTGATCTATAAACAGCTGCACTTTTGTAGAGAATATAACCTGAAGCCCTTTCTGGTATGAGAAAGAGATATGGGCAGCACAGCTGAAACAGCCTTTTTGTGTGCACTGCTAATCTGTGCTTGAAGGTAGTATTTTGACATACAAAAATACTGTCTCACACTATACAGTATAGTTTATGCGTTGTGCTTGCAGTGGAATAAGTTTTTATAGCACCCCCTAGTGGTGCCCAGCAGTAACAGACTGTGGTAAACTCCTGCCAGCCATGTTGGATGTGTGAGCTTTAACCGAGAGAATTTTAAACTGGATTCATATGAGAGAGGCACACGTTTATGGTGAACAAAAAAAAAAAATCCAAAGTATGTAAATCCACAATGCAGCTGCAGTCAGTTACCAGTCTTCTTTCATTTATATTTGCTCATAGATGCCTTTATTACTGACAAACATCCTGCTTTAACCATGTGTAGGTTAAAATATCCAACCTATCCTTTAAGTGGAACTGAGTACAAAAAAATGTTTGGTTTTTTTTGTTTGTTTTTTGTGGTAAACAGCCTGGTGGCTCTATCTTTGTCACCACCATAAACCGCACACAGCTCTCGTACGCGTTAGGCATTGTGCTGGCTGAGAGACTGCTCAGAATCATCCCCAGTGGAACTCATGACTGGGACAAATTCATCACCCCTGTAGAGCTGGAGAGATTGCTGGAGTCATGTAAGTATCACACAATGACACTTTCTCTCTACCTATTTTTCCCTCCTTCCCTCCCTCCCTCTGTCTATCTTTCTCCTCCGTCACTCTCTTTCATTTAAGGCACTTAGCAGCAACTTACAAAAGTACTTTGTTGATGACTCAGAGGATGCACCCTAGCCAGTAAGTAGGATAGAGTTTAATAGACATTTGAACTAGATCACTGCTAAAAACACAAGAATTGCACTGGTCGTAGTATAAATTCTATTAAACAAAGATAAATAAAATCAATAAAGAATAGAGAAGAGGATGTTGTGGTTTACTGTGTCAAACGCAGCTGAAAGGTCCAGCAGAATAAGGACAGATGACAGTTTGACAGCTTTGGCAGCATGAAGCTTCGCTGTCCCTGATATGAGGGCAGTCTTGGTTGAATGTGCCCTTTTGTAACCAGACTGATTGGGATCATGGATTGAGTTCTGGGTGAGGAAAGTAGATAATTGATCATAGACTCCTCTCTCAAGAATTTTTGAGAGGAAAGAGAGAACTGATACCGGTCTGTAGCTGTTTATGTTGGAGCTCTCAAGTGTGGACTTCTTTAGGATTGGTACCACCATGGCTGTCTTGAATGCAGAAGGTACATGTCCAGAAGATAAGGAATTGTTGATAATCGCAGATATAATTGGAAGCAGATCTCTTGAAATTTTCTGGAAAAGAGTGGAAGGAATGGGGTACAGGGGGCATGTAGTTGGATTGCTGGTAGTCAGGAGTTGATTTTTTTTTTTTGTCTGGTGAGAGAAGAGAAAAGAAAGCTAGAGAGTTGGATGTGGGGGTCTCTCTCTTTCTCTCCCTCCCAGTCCCCAAGCAGCTAGTCATTAAAGGAATATTCATTGCTGTGTTTCAAAAAACATGTTTTCAGTGTTCAGTGTTCAGGGTAAAGTGCTTGTATTTATTTGTTCACAGTGTTCAGGGTAAAGTGCTTGTATTTATTTGTTTACGGTGTTCAGGGTAAAGTGCTTTATTTGTTTACGCAGTTCAGGGTAAAGTGCTTGTATTTATTTGTTCACGGTGTTCAGATAAAGTGCTTGTATTTATTTGTTTACGGTGTTCAGGGTAAAGTGCTTGTATTTATTTGTTTATGGTGTTCAGGGTAAAGTGCTTGTATTTATTTGTTTACGGTGTTCAGGGTAAAGTGCTTTATTTGGTTACGGTGTTCAGGGTAAAGTGCTTGTATTTATTTGTCACATGCACATGGGTCAAAAATAAGATCTTACTGATTTCTACTGGGTATTATTTTCACAAAATGGTCATTTGCAACTGTGAACATAAATACAGATTAGTATGATCAAACTCCAGGGTATTATGTGAATTATGAATAATTATGGTAATACATTTGCCCAAAACTGTACTTATAAATCATTATTTCTACATTAGCTTGACAGCTAGTAGCTTGTGGCTCCAGTTGCCTGAGTTTCTACTCTGAGTTTAGCTCCTTTAATACAGCAGCCCTCTTAGTTTCAGTATCAATTTTGCATGTGTGACATTTTAGCCTCACACAAACATGTCTGATGTTGAGACAGGAACGTTTCCATAAAAAAGCACGGGACGGGACAGGACGGGACGAGATGGGACGAGACGAGATGGGACGGGATGTGGGATGGTGTGCAAAAACAAATCACTGCCCACCACATTAAGTCCAGCAGAATAGCAACATAATCCCAAGAAATCAGAAGATATTCTATTACTGTTAGGTCACTCTGAAAAAGGAATTAATATCCCAGTTAATGCATTGTTACACATATTATAGATTATAAAAACATTTTGTGATCTTGAAATTTCCCTACATTATTTTTGTACCATCTACGACTAAATCCTTGATAAATAACCACCATAAATGATGTTAAAATACCCCTAGCCGAATGCTGATAAATGTTTCTTGCAGTATATTGCTGAAGTATTCCTTCAAGAGTTGCAGAGCTCAGGCCACGTAGTTCAGGGGTTCTGAAAGAACTGAATGATGGACTGACTGAGGGTCCTTTCTGACTTGACTGGATGCCTTCCCACACCAGCTTCTGTAGAGAATAACTGAACTGTACAGCAGTGTATTGAATGTGTGTGTGTGTGTGTGTGTGTGTGTGTGGGGCTGTCTCTTTCTCTCAGCTGGTTTCTGTGTGGAGTCTCTCCGGGGTATGCTCTATAACCCCGCCTCCAGGGCTTGGAACTGGCAAAAGAGCACAGCTGTGAACTACGCTCTGCATGCTCTCAAACAGAGGGCGGAGCCCCAGCAGGACTGTGTCCAATCTGAGAGTGAGGGGCTGGATGAGCCTGCCCACACTGGTGGCCCCCGCCGAGCAGACCACTAATACAACATCCACCCACCTGCTTCACAGAGACACACACGCTCACTCTACATAGCACTCAGTAGTGGTCCTCAGGTAGTTGATTTTAATTTCTTTGTTACCAGTCTGAAGATTATATAGAGGTGAAATCTGTGTATAAATCTGTCTCTGTTCCCCAGCACACTGAAAAACATACCCTCTGCTCCTCTGTGATGTTATATGCTGACCATAAAAAAACATCAACATGGTTAAATGCATTAAATCATTGTTCCTAATAAACTGTATGAATCACAACTGACCTATATTTTGAGAGTTACAACATAGCACTGTAAAAAAAATACTGTAAATGTGAAGCATACATGGCCTGTATTATTGTAACAAAAGTTATTTTCATTTGTCCAACTGTGAGTTATCCAAACATCCACAAAACACTCATCATGTAGGTGGATGACAGGAAGGGCTTTTATGACCCTCTGCATATATCAGTTGAGGACAGCTACCTTCTAGAAAAAGGTCACTTCCTATATACAGAAAAACAAAATAAGTCACTCTTGATATCCAGAAACAGGATGTTCATCTCAGGCCATTATTCCAAAACAAAGGCTCTGTGTTACATTACAGTTCTTAGCTACAAGTTAGAACTCTGGACATTAAAGTGTAATGAAACGTTTTACCAAAACCAACACACTTTAGACAGTTCAAGGGCTGCTGAAAATCATGTATAGTAAACTCTCCGTAGGCTATTTTCTGGTCATGATGTTTATCTGAACTTTCATGGATGATTAAGTTTGCCAAAGTCTGCATTCATTTGATAGGTGAGACATTTAACTTATTACACTTCTTAATAATTCATTATTCCATAATTTCATAATGGAAGCATTACACTGAGCACAACTGTCAATAAGAACCACTGATCGTGTTTTATCCCGGAATTGAGATTGTCAGAATGGTTTACATTTTCAACAATATTTGTAAATGCACAACATTTAGATTTGACTTGTTACATGTATGGGCAGCATCACAGCAATATCCAGTGCCCTACATGTTCACTGGTTATGAGGCACTCAGTTTATATACCCACTCAGATCTGATCAGCTGAAAACATCCCTTTGAAAGATGAACAAGGATCAGATGATAAACAGTGGGTTAGACATGTGGAAGAGCTGGACGTGTGGTAGAAACCTCCTTTGGGATCTTTGCAAATTGCTTCAGTTTGGAGCCAAACAAGATAGTACTCTAGCTTGTCTGTGCCTGCACAACCTTTAGAGAGAGAGACGATCTGATGCATATGTACCACATATCCATATGTATTCAGAAGATTCGGACCATGAACTGGTTCAGGGGGTGTGGAGGAGAGATGCTTCAGCCTGCATTGATGGATAGAGCAAGGAATCCATCTGTCGCAGCTAAACCTTTGTCAGTACTTTCTTTCATTACCTGCTGGGAGTGTCTCATGGAAAAACCACATGGTGTGAATCTTTAAGAACTTGTTTTGTTAATAATACATATTGTGCTCAATAGATCAATATTATTTTAGAATTCAATGCTGCTTTCATGTTTGAAGTTCATGACCACTTTCACTCATTTGAGGTTTGAAAACATTTCCATACAGTGTCTGAAAAGAAGCCACTCTGGTTCAGTTCTATAATAATACAATAAAAAAATAAAAATGGGAACACATAACCACGACCTCCCTCTGTCTCTGTCTGTCTGTTTGGACTGTTGTTCATTTTTTTGAGTCTATTAACGCATATATCTTCAGGCTCATTGTCTTTCACAAACACAACCAGTACAAATCTGGTTTGGGGGGGTATTTCACAAATTAGCTCAGTTTGGCTAGATAAGCCTGAAGCCATGTCTGTCCTCAGCTTTGGACTTATCTGACTACATAAGAAATCCTGCCTTGTGTAATAACCCCCGGTCACCTCTGGTGTAAAAGGCATCTGGTTTGAAGATGTTAACAAGCTGCCTGGCCTTAGCTACAAAATATAACAAAGTTTACCAGGTAACACAAGGAAATGGGAGTACCAGGGATGTAAAAAAAAAAAACAACACTGCTGTGTCAGTGTTTTTCCCCATTCCTGCATTTCCTGGTAGAAGGTTGATTAAAGACTAATGTCACTGACTTTTTTCTGGTATAAAATGGACTTAAGGTGCAATTATATATGCTATTATATTTTTGTTGTGTGTCCCAGATTTAATTATTTAATTATTTGTTTTTAGTTCATCTCCAAGACATAAATAAAAAGCAATATTCAATTAGTGTAGTGTAATCTTGTATTTACTATTTCTGAATAACTATACAAAATCAAAGTAAAATCTACTTTTTACAACAAAAGCTGTTTTACAAATGCATGGGTCCATATCCATAATGAGCAAAGCCAGGGTGACAGTGGCATGGAAAAACTCCAGGGGGGATTAGCGGATTAGGAAGAAACCTTAGGAGATCTCCTCTATCTTAGCGTCCCAGTCTCAGGTGTGGTGGAGGAGACAGGGAAACAAGATGCTGATGATGATATGAACAGCAGTTCAGAGTCATAACAGATGTGGCACTTTATAACATGATTTGTTTTTGTTTCATGTGTTTGTTTACAGAAGAACTAGGGTTTCTTGCACTTTATTTATTGTATTTTCAGGTACTATTTTGCAGCTTATTGATGCCATTATTTATTTATGTTGAAAACTCGTGTGTTTTCTTGTGTGATGTGTAATGTTTGGTATGTTGATTGTATTTTCTTGTGTGATGTGTAAAGTTTGGTATGTTGATTGTATTTTCTTGTGTGATGTGTAAAGTTTGGTATGTTGATTGTATTTTCTTGTGTGATGTGT
>JAOXYF010000004.1:18531586-18548127 GCA_028565775.1 Sternarchorhynchus goeldii
TATATATATATATATTTATTTATTTATTTATTTATTTATTTTTATTTATTTATTTATTTATTTATTTATTTTTAAGGTGAAATTCTGATTGTATTTGACAATACACGGCCTAATCATGTTTTAGGCAATGCGTCAAAAGTTGTCAGAACTGTTGAACTTCGTGCTTATTATTTGTTTTATTACTTTTAATCAGTAATCAAATAACCTGAAATCTTTGTACTGGGGATTTTATAATCTTTTTGTTTATACGCAAACACAAACATAAAACTGCAAAACAGACTTCGCCTTTTGCGGTTGTGGTCATGTAGGAATTAACACCAGCACAATATCGATGAGGTTTTGGTCTTCTCGCCACCCAGAGGCAGCCAAGCGAAAAACTCCGGTTCATATAATCTGGGATGTAGCACTGAGCCGTCCCTCTGAGAGCTTATAAAGTTCATTAATCTCATTAAATATGTCTTATAGGCCAAATGAAAGGCTGAGTGGCTTTCCTTCAGGATAAAGGCAAAGGAAATCTCAGTCTCAGAAGACAAGCCAACGGCTGAGTCGCGCGAACGGTAGCATGCCTCATCACGCTCTTAATCACCTATTGTTTCCAACCACTTCGTACTATTTTAATGAGAATCTACAGGCACTTAGATGTAATATGAATTTTCTAATCTACTGGTCCATTACCAAGGAGTAAAATGTTATTGGTTTATTAGTAATCATACTTTTAAATAGCGGCGATATGGCTCCCCTGGGGCTGTTGCTGGGTTGTGACTGTCTAATTGAATTCCGAGCTTGTGGTAAGGGAGGGCTTCTCTGTATCGAGCCGGAGACGTGAGCGCTGAAGTCTGTCGGTTAAGAGAGGGAGCGTGCGTGGTCTCACTTCCACGCTCACACTCGGATCAAACTGAATTCAGGGTTTCCATAGCAACGCATTCAGCTCATCCATTACTACGTGGAAGGGCAGGTCAAAGGCACGTGTGCTGATGAAATCAAGCAAATCCAACAGCTCTGTGAATCTGTTTTTTTCCTTCACATTATAGAGCAATAGAGAGTTATAGAGGAAGACCTTAATTTGGAAATCACTTAATTACATTTTTTTTTCTTTTCTAAAGTTTTTATTTTGTTGTATTCTGACAAACCATGTTTTGTTTGTGTGCATATGTATGTGGAGCAATGAAGTAGGAGCCTTCTCTATGACCTGCTACTACTGAAAAAATCTATCACCTGTTGAATTGCCTGTGAGTATTGCCTCAAAATGGCAGCAATACATTCTCATATGAAAGTGCTGGAAGGTTAATGAGAGCCAATTGCACAGCGAGGACTAAATCTATTAGCTGCTTGTGCCGAGAATCAATCAAGAAGCACAGTTCTCACTGATTTGTCATTTTGAAGAATTACCTGTTTGAATTTAGAAACACAATCCTTCACACACAATAATCCACTATGATGTGATTGCCTCTTCATTAGGCTTTAGTGATTAAGCCATTTTATTCTGATTGTGGATCTGTATGCAGGCTAGCACAGACTGTGTCAGACCAATCTAAGGATCCCTTGGTGCTACAAGACTGACTCTAGACCTGTGAGGATATGCAACACAGTATGAAGTAGAGTGGCTGAGAGACTCATAATGCATTGCTATGAACTGAATGTAAATTCCAGCTGTTTTTAATTAGCTGTTTAGGAGAAATAATTTGGCTTCCCCAGTGATTGACAAATGCTTGTTTATTCTATTTTAGGGCTTTTCAAAAAAGCTTGGTTACAAACCATAAGAGTAATGACATTCAGACCAGTGGCTCTCCACAACCTGTTCAGCCACAAACACAACAGTTCAGCTAACAAGCACCACCCTCCTGGGTGGAGCATGTAGCCAGAGTGAAGCAGGTGGAAGAGCCGTAGAAGATGATGGAGAGGCTTATGTTGTGTCCCTGTTAACTGGTGTTATCAGGTCTCCTCAGGCTTCTCTGGTGACCTGCTCCACAGCAGGGATGGAACTGATGGATGTTCTGTGTGGTCTAATTATTATGATGCTTTTGGTGCAAAGCTACTCAGAGATGGACGGCCTGTGCTCTCCTCATAGCGTTAATGGATGGAGCTTCACATCAGCAACATCATCAGTCTGCAGCATCACCCTCACATATACAAAGAGCTGTTGGAGGCACATCCCAGCTCAACCATGGCACTTCAACCCATCATGCAATGTGTAAATCAGTGCACTCTACATGGAGTAAAACTGCCACACAACCCTCCACTGTCCTGCTTCACCCAACCCTGCTCCCCTGTCCTGTTCCACCCAACCCTGCTCCCCTGTCCTGCTCCACCCAACCCTGCTCCCCTGTCCTGTTCCACCCAACTCTGCTCCCCTGTCCTGCTCCACCCAACCCTGCTCCCCTGTCCTGCTCCACCCAACCCTGCTCCACTGTCCTGCTCCACCCAACCCTGCTCCCCTGTCCTGCTCCACCCAACCCTGCTTTTGTTTGGATGTAAAGTGCAGTTTAACTTTAATCTCTGGTCTCTATTTGGAATGCTACCCTTCTGTAACACTCCAGTGTGATGTCTGGATGTCTGGAGTGTGCTGGAGAGAGTTTTTTGTTCCTGTAAAACAGTTAGAACAAGAAAAAGAGAAAGAATGGGTATTTGAGAAAGATACAGATAAAATGCATGAAAACATGAGAAATAATATCTATTTTTTGTAATTGAAGAGATATAAATAGTGAATAAATATGACAAAGAGAATGTGTGTGTGTGTGTGTGTGTGTGTATGAGCATTATTGCTTGAATGGGAATGTATGTAATAGAGCATGTGTGTAAGTAGGTACATCTGTGTATGTGAGAGAGCATTTATGGTAGAGGGACAGAGCTTGTTTCTGTAAGAGTGAGTTTGTATATGTAAATGTGTTTGTATGAGAGAGAGAAAGCATGCTTGTAGACAAAATGTGTGTGAGAGGGAGTGTGTTAGTGTGGGCAGACAGAACAGTGCTTTGATAAGCAGTGCCCGTGCTGCTGGAGCTCCTCACACAGAGGTCGTCCCCATCTGTCACAAATCATTCCTGCTCTGAGAGTGAGCAGCAGCAAAATGTCAAAATATTTGAATAAATTCTCCAGGAAAGTGCCAGTGTGGTGTGTAGGGGGAGGGGAATAACAGGCGCTCCACTGGGGCAGAAAGGACTCAGGGTTGGTACTGAATTAATCCTTCATATTACAGTCCAGAAGATAAAACCAATGAGCAAATGTAATGAACTGTTCCAGTGTCACAGCCAGTGGTGGTGTCAGATCTTGAGACCACTCAAGAGTATGGAACAAAACTGCGTTGAGGGTGTGCAAGACAAGGTTACAGTTTGACCTCAAAGCTTTTGAGGAACAGCAGGAAGTAAATGAGTTCATAGCATTTCACACACACATACACATATCATGTGTATGGTAGTACACCATGGTAGTAATATCATGTGTTTTTCCTTGTTTTGTATTCATTCTGGTCTGAAAATACACTGGGTTTGCACTACTCGGAGATTACACTGCTTTGAGATTACAGTAATTTAAGATTACAATGCTCTGAGATTACAGTACTCTCAGATGATGTTACTCTGAAATTCTGCTTTCAAGCCCCTATAGGCACAGCCATACAGGTTCCATTTCCTTAATTACATATACTTTCAAAAATTCTGCACAGATTCTGATGTTGTAAATATTGCATTTTATACTTTTATACTTTTATACTTTTAGTCGAAATAAGACAAAAGAAAAGGACACTTGTGACAAAGATCCAGGGTCACTAAATTCTCATCATATCAGAAACGCTCAGAAACTCAGTAATTAATTATTTTGCTCTAATCAGAAATGCTATGGAATTAAATAATTTTGTTCTGTTTTTCCCCTTCTTCCTTAGCTAGGCTTGGAATTTGCATGAGTTTTATGAAAAAGATAAATCTTGTATCTAGGGGAAAGATCAAGGTTATGAGTTCCTTCCTGAAACCAATTAGAGAAACAGTTGAGCTGGAGGACAGACTGAAGATACAATGCCATGTGGAGAGTCATCCCTCCACGCTATCTCCTCGCATGCTTCTCCGCGCTAATTATATTTGCAGATTCTGTCATTTAGACAAAAGGCGAAGAACTTTGGTAATCAACACAAAATATTTCAACTGCTCTTTAGGCAGTGAGCTCTGGTGACTTTTTTAAATGAAGTCAATGGTGAGATAGCTGAAGTAATCAAATATCATTTTGATAGGAGGCAACTCCAGATGAATTATGAATAATTATGAATAGTGGGTTATAGGTAATTAAAATAGGTAAGCTCTTTATGGAGAAAAAGATAATAAGAATATTTTCTTTTCCACTGCCTGAGTAGCACATTATTTACCCCTGTTGAATAAAACTAGTGTTTATTATTTGATTATGAGTATATGGCTCAAGTCAGGGCTGAGAACAAAAGAGTGTAATCAGCATTTAAAGACCTTCCCTCTGTCCCCTAAGACCATGAATACAGTCACAGCTCTGTAATATATAATATACAATATATATCCAAAGGCTATTGACATGTATGTACTTTGGTCTGGTTTCACAAGTACCATTGAAATTTTCAATCAAATTGTGTTTTCATTCTGGAACTAGAATATTTTGGCAGGAAAATAAAGCCTTTGTCAGCGCTTCATTCAGGAGTTTCTTCATCTGTTAATTTGCAATATATTCAAATCTACAATACACGAATAAAGCCAGACCCTGTAGCAGTTATCCACGTGGGTGTGTAAATGTGACTTGTTTATAAAGATACACTTAATTTAAGTTAATGACATACTTCATAATGAGCTCCCTAATGAAAGTGCCATAATGGGCCTGATGCTCAAATCTGGGATTAGCTTCCCAAAAGCACACAATTTATACCCTGTTTATAATGGTTGAAATGATCTATGTTTGGTTTTGGTCCCTCCTCAACATGTCTCTCTCTCCCTCTCTCTGCCTCTCTGTCTACACATCTGTCTTGTTTCTCTCTCTCTCTCTCTCACTCTTTCTCTCTCTCTCTCTCACTCACTCTCTCTCTGTTCTTTTCCTTCTAGGAGTACAGCCATCTAGGAATAGAGTCAGAATCATGTGTTTCCTTTGACAGCTGGGTGAAGGAGAACAGGACTGTGTGTGTATATGTGTGTGTGTGTGTGTGTGAAATACAGTGGGCTGTCAGAAGACAGGATGCCTGACAGAAGACAGGATGCCTGCTGGCGCTGACAGACGATGACGCTGTCAGTCACGACTCCGCCTGTGCTGCAGGCCCGGCCGCCGTCCTCCATGTCCCTCTGATGCTCCACATGTCTTCTGCTTCATGCTCTTCCTCCTGCTCTTCCTCCTGTCCAGACCTGCCTTCATTTCCAAGCCTGCTTACCACACAGACAGCCTCCATCTCTCCACCTCTACCATCTAGCATTCTGTCCTTCCCTCAGACGACTCTACAACTCAGTCCTTCTCCTGCTCTCCCAGTCCTACCCTGGTACCTGATGAGGTTGTTCTCACAACCAGCCAACAGTTCATTTCTACTGAACAATGGAAAAGCATTCAGTCCCTTCTGTTAATTTAGAAGTGAGTTATACATGATGTCCTCATAGCAGTCTTAGAAATATGCTTATGAAAGGATGAGGGAAACCTTGAGATTTACACCAGTATTGAGGTGCTGGGAAACCACTTAGGGGTCTATGGTTTATATAACGTCAATACTGAGATCATATGGCACAAGTTCACAGCACAGAAGAGGAGATGTGCGGCTGTCTTCCACTACTCTCTGGGCTGATATCCTGCCAGTTTTATTGTTTATATTATAGTGCCATACGTGTAAAATGAAACAAAAAACAAAACAAAACAAAACAAAAAACCCTAAAATAAAATAAAGATATTCAATACTTATGAAAATTAGACATTCATGGTGTACAAAAAGCCTTTGTGGTACGAATAGGATGGCGTAATTTTTGTTAGTGAAAGCGCGATAGATTTAGTGAAAGCACTCTTATTCATTGCAATTATCCTCTTCTGTTCTCCTCCCAGATCGTCTGCTAATGAGCTTTTGGCTCATGCTAGGTTGGTGAGGTTTCCGTGGAGACCCTCTGCTCTTTGTATGACAATGGAACTTCAATTCATCAGAGAAAGAAAGTGACTGGACAAGTCATTCATCACTGCAAATGCCAGCCAAGATCTGTTTCCCTCTTCAAAGCTCCGTGCCCGGAGTGTGGCCATGATGGACAGCCGTCTGCATGGGTTACGTGGAGTCCTGCCTGCCCCACGAGCTCTCTCCATGGAGAGATAGACGGGCAGGTCATAAGGGAACACCCATTTATGGGAAAATAAATGTCACAATTACCACATTCTCAGTTAATTCTAGTGGACAAATGTTTTATTCAGCACATTAAACAATGTATCTCTTCCTGGCTTCTGGTGGTCCAACACATTAAGATGTTAAGATGTATTTGAGCATACACATGTAAGCTAAAGTATACTTTTATATGTGTGAATAAAAATGTGTGTGTGTGGGTGGGATTGAGTGGGTGTGTGTCTGTGTGTGTCTAAGAGACATACAAATTGTACTCTGGGAAGCTACATTATAGGCTTATGTACATGAGTTTTTTTAAATGGCTTACTTTCCGTATGCAAAGCCACATTAAATTATCACGCAGGTCTGTTAACAATAAAACAGAATAAAACGTATTGCAACGAAATGAGCTTTACACTTTACGCTTTATTTCACATGCTGAGCCCAAGTTTGCCGTATGTCGATATCCGACGTAAACAGGTCGGTGTAAGGTGGATGGTTGCTGGAAGATAGCTAGCTACTATGCTAACTACAGATGTACGGAGGACGCTTTCGAAATTCACGTTCGTTGTTTGATCCGTTGTAAGTTGTCTTGCTGCTTCGTTAAATGGTGTTGTGTTGGTCGCATTCACAAGACAGGATGTTTACTGCACTGTTGACAGACAGCACAATTCTCTTCTGTTTCATCACCGCTTAGCCAGCTAGCTAACTGACTAGCTACATTAACTTTCGTCCTAGATATGCTGTCTAGCTATGACATCAAATGTACAGAGAGCTTGTGATGTCCTCGTTTTGGTCACAAATAGTGTTGTTATCCCGCCAGTGACAGTTTATTTGGTATTCTAACTGCCGCTAGATAAGTATAGTAATTAGCTAGCTAGTACACATGCTAGCCTGCTATTGCTATTTACACCATTACGACAACAAACTTATGGTGCGTTTGCAAATTACATTTATTTAACTGGCCAGAAAAGTTTTTGTATAGTTTGCTAGCGAGCAAATACCCATATAATTTATTCCATCATGGTGTTCACGTTATCCATTACTCCTGTCAAGATTTCCAAAAGTATGACGGCTAACCTAGCTATCTAGCTGTCATAACATTCAGTTTGCTCAGCTAGCTAACGTCAGCAAAGATAATTTACGTTCATTTGATCGTGTAAGTAAGTAAACATCTATACAGCTAGCTAGCTTCATTCACCTCCATATATCTAATGAACCAAGGCCACATTGAAACCTAATTATGTTAGATTGCTATATAACCAAGTAGTTCTTTTTATGTGCTATTTGTTGGTTACCTGAACTTCAGAAGTACTTGGAATGAAATCGTGGCTTAATGAAATTTGTAGTAACACGAACAGCCTCCCTAGGTAAATAAGCTTTATAGGCTATTTTTTATTCTATCAGATTTAATTATGACATTGTCGGCCTGGTTTGTACTCATGAGCTTTCTTTCTCTATGCTGTAGGCCTGTCACCTAACGAGTCAGACACTGAACATGACAGCTATATGTGGCAGCTCTTGTAGAACAGTTCCTGAGCAGACCTGCCCCCCTTCCCCTCGTGTGCCTAGTGTTCTGCAGTTTTAACCATCTGTCTTCTTGCTTTTTCTCTATAACCTCGCAGGTGATGCATGCAGTTTGGCCCGTAGTCGGCGCAGTGTAGAGTCCCCCTGACCGCACTGTACAGCTGGGGACGCTGTCCGACCCAAGCCCAGTCTTCAGCACCTATGTTCCCTATGCTAACCCTTCTCAGCATGTTTTACTATATCTGTCTACGGCGGCGGTGCAGGAGCGGATCACGGGGCGAAGGCCTGGGCAGCCGTCGGGCTGTTGAACTGGGCCAGCGTGCCGCCCTGCCCGTCACTGTGGAGGTGGAGCAGTACGCCAAGGAGGTGTTGGACTTCAGTTCACACTACGGCAGTGAGAACAGCATGTCCTACACCATGTGGAACCTGGCCGGTGTGCCCAACGTCTACCCCAGCTCGGGCGACTTCACCCAGACGGCGGTGTTCCGGACCTACGGCCACTGGTGGGAGCAGTGCTCCAGCACGGCTGCCCCTTTCCGCCGAACGCCTCGCTCCTTCCACAGCAGGGACTACATGGAGCTGGCCTTCGAGGAGCCTGTCTACCCCACAGCTGTGGAAATCCTGGAGACGTACCATCCCGGTGCCATTGTACGCATCTTGGCCTGTTCACTCAACCCATTCTCCCAGAATCTGCCTGCGGACATCAGGTAGTAACAGCAGGCCTAAGCTCGACACGGCCACGACTTCCTCTCTCGGAGCGGACAGTGCAGTGTGAAACGTTTAGTGGTGCTGATGATGGATAGGGTTTAGAGCACATAGTAAGGGCTACAAGTGTCATTCATTTTTGATAGTGTAGATTGTCTGTCCTTTCTGGATGCAGGTCTATTGCTGTTTATTACAGTGCTGACTGTAAATGTTGGAATAGCTGTGGTGTTTCTTGTAGTGATGTTTAGTCCTCACCATCTGTGCTTTCAATGTTTTGGTGCCATGTTTCTGCTCTGATGAGCTGGTGTGTATGTATGTGGGTGTATGTGTGTTTTATGCATGCATGCGTGTATATGTATGTGTATATGTGCGCGTGCGTGCACGTGTGCAGGTGGGAGGTGTTGTGGGCCGGCGAACCCACTAAAGCTCCGAGCCCACATGCCCGTCAGTTCTCTCCTGCCATCCGGCCAATCAGCTTCAGCACCAACCTGCTGCGTCTGGAGGTGAACAGCTCCATGCTGGAGTACTACACCGAGCTGGACGCTGTCATCCTGCGGGGGGTGCGGGAGCGTCCCATTCTGGCTCTCTACAAGATGCCCATCATAGACATCAGTGACCTGAGTGATAGTGAGGACGAGCTCGGTGAGGCAGGAGCCCTGTGCTGCAGACCCACTGCCAGACACAGCCTGGGCAATGGCTTCTTCGACAAGCTGCCCTACGAGGTAAAAACAGTCTGACACATAACTGATCAAGCGCTGAGCACACTCTTATCAGAGATGGGTCAAGATGTTCATCGCACACAATAAGTACATTGCAGCTGTAGTCCAGCTATAGAGTATATGTACACGATCACCCTGTGTAAGATTGCCGACCTTCCGTGGATCTGCCATATAGTGAGAACGTCCTGTAACACGCCCCGCAGTTAAACTGAAGACCCAGAGAAAGATGACATGGATATCAGACCTCAGTGGTGGGGCATCAGAAAGATGCTTCTGGCAAGAGAGCACCTCACTTCAGGCCTCAGCTTGGATCCTCACACGACATGTTTATAGTCATTTTTAGATAATTAGCACGTGTTACGTTATGAGGGGGTAATTTAGAAATACCAGTATGATGTGGAGAACTAGCACAACTCAGATCTCTTGGCCAAACCACTGCTCCACCAGCATGTCACTGAAGCCTAGGTGTGTGTTTCTGATACGGTATACAGCCATTATCTGCTAGCTGATACCCAGCTGCACACACACTTGCCCTCCTTCTGAAAGCGTACACAGAAAGCATGCACAGAACATAAACAGTGCAGATACAGCTTTCTTGAGTGTGTTCGTTCCAACATCCTCCCAACCTCTCTGTCATAATAAGCTCCAGTGGTTTAATCCTGTTATTGTCTGGTTTACAGGGCCAGTAGAGAAGATATTCTGTTCTCATCCTGGCCCTGTTCTCCCATGACCCCTAATCTTCTCCCTGACATCCATTTACTCTTCTTCTGATCCCATCTTACCTTTTCATTTTTTCTCTTTCATTTCTCCTCTGCCTTTCTCTCTCTCTCTCTCTCTCTCTCTCTCTCTCACTGTATGTCTCTCTCCCCCACTCTCTCCTTCCACCTGCTCCCAGCTCATCCAGCTGATTGTGAGTCACCTGTCAGTGCCTGACCTGTGCAGCCTGGCTCAGAGCTGTAAGCTCCTGCAGCAGCACTGCTACGACCCGCTGCAGTACGTGGAGCTGAGCCTGCAGCCGTACTGGGCTCGGCTGGGAGACTCCACCCTGGCACACCTGGAGCCGCGCTGCACGCTGCTGCAGAGGCTCGACATGTCCTGGACGGGCAACAGAGGGGCCGTCACCGCCACGGGCTTCTGCAGGTGAGAGCTGGCGGCCGGCCACCAAGGCTTCTTTAGGGTGGGTTACATATAACAGTATATAAACACTTGGAATTAAACATCAGCTTATGAAACATACTCGTACAATAACAGTGGAAATTCATCCACTACTCAGCAGAGTTAGCATAATGGCATGTTTGAGTGTAAACCTCCCTAGGCCTGCCGTAGTGTTGCTGGAGCTCTGTACTGTTGGCATGCGTGAGACAGCGAGGTTTCCTCTCTCAGCTTTATTAGGGCGTGTGGGGCGAGTCTGGTGTGTCTGCAGCTCTCCTGCTGCCACTTCCTGACTGAGGCGTGTCTGGAGGTTCTAGCTCAGACGTGCCCAGGCCTGCAGGAGCTGGACCTGGCATCGTGCGACCGCCTCCACCCGCAAGCTTTCAGCCACATCGCCAAGCTCACCCGCCTCCGCCGCCTCGTCCTTTATCGTACCAAGATTGAGGTGAGTATGACCAGGGGCGGGGCTTTGGGGGCGGGGCTTTGGGGGCGGGGCTTTGGGGCGGGGCTTTTGGGGCGAGGCCTTCTGTAAATGTTGGCTTATTTTTTTGTTAATTGTGCAAGAATGTAAACACTTATGACACACATTAAGTGGGCATACATTTTAACCAGAGGTTTGTGGTGTAGAGTGTTATGGAACGCACGAACGTTGGTAATATAAACACTTTCGTAATGTTTTCTAGGCATATATGTGGCTTGACTGGGGTGGTAAGGTCTAGATGATGTCCAGATCTGAAAGTATTGAACTTATTTCATGGTCTTGGGTCTTGTCATGAGGCTGTTTTGATGTAAGCCCTTAACAACACTATAACAGGCCACAACACGCTATACGACTGCTCTCACCTACACCTGCTTAGAGAACACCTCCACCCCTAATAACACGGGCACCAACCGCAGGATACCAGGCACCAGCACAGACACCAACCGCAGTGGTCTGTCTGAAAGGGTGTACTATTCTAGGGTTTCACTCTCTCCTGGGCATATTGTTTCACTGTAGGTATCGAAATTGTTTACTAACACACACACACAGCAAGATCTATCTGTGTCAAATCAGTCTCTGCACTCTTCAGTTATTAGCCTGTCACTGACATAATTAACTTGTTTCTCTTCATGTAAAGTAAGCAGGGTACAGTCAGGAATACACTACCTCTTTCTTGTGTGACACACACACACACACACGCATACACACACACACACTTTACCAAGGCATGAGAACAATGGATGTATTCTCTACATCTTTATGGAGGTGTGTTGAGCTTGCTGTGTTCAAGATCGCAATGATTCAGCTAGTTTGGTTAAAATGAAGATATTTTTGTCTGAAATTCAAAACCACCCTGTTCTTAATGCCTGTGTTAGGCAGGCTGGCCAGACCATGAAGTCATATAATAGCTTTATTTTGACATATCCATTCCTCGGGACGATGTTTTCTAAACGCAGGCCATGTCACCGCCGTGTGAATGAGCTCCTCGGGGTCTTGTTTTCCCCGCTGGTCCATGAGCACGACTGCTGTGGCCAGACACTGCTTTCTTTAACATGTAATTATGCCTCTTTGCACTTAGTGGGTTCAATTATGTATGTATCTTTATTCAATTATTTGTTGCTATAATGTAGGTTATGATTTCTCATAACCTCTCATGATTTCTCATGATTGTGTGTGTGTGTGTGTGTAGCAAACAGCCATGCTGACTATCCTGACGTTCTGTACTGAGCTGAGACACCTTAACTTGGGCAGCTGTGTTATGGTGAGTAGTGAGGCTCAAACAGAAGCTTGGAATCATCACAGCCGCGAACACTGTGGGCCACATGTTTAATTAGTCAAAGCTGGTTTTACGGCGAGTGGTCTGAGGGGGGCGCTGTTGTGCGTACAGCTGGAGGACTACGACGTGGTCGTGAGCATGGTGAGCGCGCGCTGCCGCAGCCTGCTCTCCCTGGACCTGTGGCGCTGCAGGAACGTGAGCGAGCGTGGCGTGGCGGCGCTGACCGCCGGCTGCGGCCTCCTGGAGGAGCTCGACCTGGGCTGGTGCTCCAGCCTCCACAGCAGCACGGGCTGCTTCCAGCTGCTGGCACGCGGCCTGCCGCGCCTGCGCAAGCTCTTCCTCACAGCCAACCGCACGGTGTGTGACGCCGACCTCGAGCAGCTCGCAGTCTCCTGCCCTGCGCTGGAGTACCTCGACATCCTAGGTGAGAGGAGAGACATGGGCACCAACACATTCAGTATACTGGGTGACAGGAGAGACACAGAGACACACACACCATACTGGTTGAGAGGAGAGACACATCCTCAGGATCACAAATCTTTAGAGGAGGTGTGTGCACACTTGAGGTGTGTGTATAGTGGTAGGGTTTCCATGCTGTGCTGATTGTGCTGTATACGGTCTGCTGTGTGATTGCAGGCACCCGGATGGTGAGTCCTGGTGCTCTGCGCAGGCTGCTGCAGTCGTGCCCACGTCTGTGTCTCCTGGACGTCTCCTTCTGCTCCCAGATAGACACGCGCACCGTGCAGGAGCTCGTCAGCCTCTACCCTGCCGTCTCCATTAAGAAGAGCTTCACCCAGTAACCCTTGCAGGAACCAGGCGCCTGCCCCATGCCCTGCTGGTGCTCTCTGTGTGGCCACTCTGGGTTCAGTGCCATGATGTCTCAGAGCTGGGTGACTGACTTCCCAAATGACTTCCTCCAACCCACTGTTTTTGAGCTGAATGGGCTACAGGTGTAAGCAGATTTTCTTCAAATCTGACCTCAGCAATTGATCTTAATCTCAGGGTTTTATTTTCTTTTTTAGTTTTGCAAATGAATCCACTAAACATCCCTTCCAGTGAACAAAAATGACTACATATTCTGTTTGTATGCAGTATTTGAAAAGCGTTTTTCTTTTCCCACACTACATACAGTAGTGATGGTTTTATTTATAAGCTTGTCTTCATCTGTGAAACATTGTGCAATGATAACTACCTTCGTCTTACTGCATTTGGTTATTTATTACACCTCTAAATTATTAGGGTTGTATTTTAACTTGAGCCTATAGGCCTGAATGTTTGTGAGCTAAGGGTTCACATCTCAAGTTAAAGAGTCTTCAGTAAGAACCTTAAAATAAGCTTTTTCCTGTTTCTTTTGCAGAACTTGAAGTTTACTTTTAGTAACATGCTGACTGCTAGATGCTGTATACTGGTGCCTTATATTGACTGAGAGCTTATTGTGTGTGTGTGTGTGTGTGTGTGAGGGTGTGTGTGTGTGTGAGGGTGTGTGTGTGTGTGAGGGTGTGTGTGTGTGAGGGTGTGTGTGTGTGAGGGTGTGTGTGTGTGAGGGTGTGGGTGTGTGTGAGGGTGGGTGTGTGTGAGGGTGGGTGTGTGTGTGGGTGGGTGGTGTGTGTATGTACTGGTAGTGGGAATAGTGCTCCATCTGACCTCTAAACCAAAGCTCTTTGTTTACTGCTTGTTTTAATCAATGCACTGTTCACTCAATCATGTGGCCCTGCTGGATGTTTGTGTTGTTCTGTTGGTTGCGTATGGGGTAAATTTTACTTGAGTCTGAATTTTGACAAATCAACATAATCGATCTGATGCTCAATAATTTTTATTTTGGGGAAAAAAATGCTTGCACTCATTAACCAACCCTCCTGCCATAAAAAAAAGATTTAGAAAGTATTTGCTGAATATTTTTTTGTCAAAACATTTATTTATATTTGGAATTTGTAAACCATAATTTATTGTATTCATTTTTGTAAATGTTGTTGAATTGGTGCCATGTTCAGGATGGGTGCTGCTGTGATCTGTAATGAGACAAATTAAATAAAAGGAGCTGAATTAAAGGAGAAACAGAGAGGACTGAACTGGGAGTGTGGCTGTTACTGTATGCTACATTCACAATACATCAATAACTGCAATAAACTTAAGTCATATATGAGAATAGTGTAGTACTTATGTATATATCGCATCAGCCATATTTGTTTATTTTAATAGCACTACCATAACCAGCTGAATTACGTTTAATGTAATTAATATTAGCAATAATTTTTTTTTTTCACAGGATGGGAGTACCTGGCTGTGGTGAAAATCAGCTTTGCATTGTGGCCAAGTCAGCAGGACTGACTGGTGGATGGGTTTGATGCTCAGCCTTTAGCGTCCTGCAGCCCCAGCAGGTGAAGTGTTTTTCCGTTGCATTTCTTTTTACTGACGCTGATGTCATCTTAATGCATTTGTGTCACAGCCACATTTTGCAACAGGCAACAAAACTGCAAGTAGGATAGTTTAGTGATCACCAGGTGATTCTGGAAGCAGTTCCTTAGGGTTTGGATCAAACTCTTATCGAGTAATACCATAACCTTGATTTCCAGCTCTGTGTGTGTGTGTGTGTGTGTGTGTGTGTGTGTGTGTGTATACTGACAGGTGAAGTGAATAACATTGATTATCTCATTACAGTGGTACCTCTCAAGTGAACAGCCACGTGTTGGAAGCAGGAAAAATGTGTACTCATAACGATCTGAGTGACTTTGTCCAAAGCTGAATTGTGACTAGGCAAAACAATCATTTCTAGTAGGTGTTGTGTGATGTTCCCAGTATGCAGTGGTTATTACCTATAAAAACAAAAGAAAACTGGTGAACCAGTGACAGGGTGATGAGCACCAAAGCTCACTGCCATGTGTGGGAAGTCAAGCTTATCTCATCTGGTCCACAGAAGTACTCTAGCACAGTTCATGATGGTTATGATAGAAAGCTGTCAGAACACACAGTGCACTGCAACTTCCTGCATACGGGGCTGTGTAGCTACAGAGCTGTCAGAGGGCCCATTCTGACTCCAGTCCAGCGTCTACAGTGGATATGTGAATATCAGAAGTGGACTGGGGAGCAAAGGTGGCCCTGGTCTGATGAATCATGTTTTCTTTTATGCCATGTGGATGGCCAAGTGCATGTGAATCGCAAGAGATGGAACCAGGGGCACTGTGGGTAGAAGGCAAGCTGGTAAAGGCAACGTGATGCCATGGATGATGTTCTGCTGGGTCCTGTCATTCATGTGGATGTTACTTTGACTTCTAGACAAACATTGCACACCAACTACACCCAGCCACATTTTTCAGGAATTGTTTAAGGAACATGTCAAAGAGTTCAAGGCACTTTCAAATCCACCAGATCTCAGTCTGATCAAGCATCTGTGGAATATGCTGGAAAAATGCAAAAAGTCCCATCTCGTAACTTGAAGGACGTAAAAGATACCTTCAGAGGTCTGTTGTAGTTGTGAATCAAGTATCCTTAGCAGGATGATAAGTCAGGACAATTGGTTGTTTGACAGCTTTTTAAAAATTAAATCATAAACTGTGTGACTAATTAGTCTTATTGAGGCTTGGTTCTTACAGAGGTATCGACAAACCCAATCTGTCTTTGGGTTTCTACTTATATAAGATGCACCAAAACAAATCTGTCCATTTGTTTATATTCAGATCCTTTAATGGTGTTTATGTTTTGCTAGTTCAGTTAAAATCCTACAGCAACTCAACTTGCCCCCTACATTCTCGTTACCTGTTTTTTCCTCAAAATAAACACCTCCAGCCCACAAAGATGTCCTTTGTCTCCAGTTTCTTGCTATTCCTCCATCTAAATTATATTCAGCATCTAAACCAACAGCTCAACTCTTCACATGCTCCCTATATTGCAGCTGGTGCCAGCACTGGCAAAGGGCGTGGCCACACAGATGCATGAAGCTTGGCTTGATGCTCTGTGGCTGATAGCTATAATGACGTCCCATTGCTGAAAAGAATTAATGAAGAAAGCTGAGCTCATGCTCCTTCCTCTTATGCCAGACTCTGCTGCTGCATGAAGGTGCTGATTCCTTGGATTCTCCCTCAGGTAGAAAGCAGCCGGTGATGGTGGGGGATTCCATTATGTAACGTAACTGTATAACCAACAAAACATACAGGACAGCTTTGAACTTTCAGTGGCTTAATGAATGCATGGACACTTTCAGGAACTTTTCTCAAAAAGAACAGATGAGCAGGGAGACCAGGACCAGGCTGCTGTCTTCTGCTGGTCTGATTCTCTCTCTCTCTTTCTGTGTGTGTGTGTGTGTGTGTGTATACACATGACCCAGAATGCATACACATATGCGCAGATGATGAAGTACTTTGGAAATCATGTGTGCTGCTATATATATATATATATATATATATATAT
>JAOXYF010000004.1:18548893-18560443 GCA_028565775.1 Sternarchorhynchus goeldii
ATAAGTTGAATTATGTGTGGTGAAATAGTATGATTATGAGGTGTCCAATTGGAATGTGTCATAAATGGTAGTGTATATATATGCATATATCAGTACCTGTGCAAAAATCAAAAATTGTAGACACCCACCCAAAAATGATAAGCTATTTTAAAGTAAGGGCAGTACATGTTTATTTGCATGTAAAATGTTATATAACCATATAACACTAGATAATGATTTAACACATATATAAGCTCTTTTACAATAAAACAACATAAAATGTTTTGTTAATAGAAAAAACATTTGCAATAATTTTTCAATTAAAGAATGACTGTGAATGTTTCAGTGGAAAGTACAGGTAGATCTTCCATTTTCGTAACTTTAAACACATTGTTATTGGGTGCCAAAAACTTTTGCACAGTACTATATATATACTAATATGAAAAAGACTGAATAAAAAACAGCTGTGATCAGGTGGCTCTCACCTCTCACTTCAATGGACAAATGTTTGATCCCAGGATTTTACAGATTACTTGGTTAGTTGCTGTTTCAGAATGACCATGGATTATTTTAAACATCATCTGGACTCGTATGGAATTCACATTATTGCACTCCGATGATAACTGAATATATTACTCTGTAATGTTTTGCAATATTGCAAAAATATAAATGCATTTTCTATATACTATTTTTTAAATCAATTTTGTAACAAAACAACTATCCAAACTTTCTCTAAGATCCGCACATTTCTTTGCAATAAACATCTGTATCTAATTCATTGGACAGCAGTATGTTACGGAGGAATGTTTCTAATGATATTTAGACGTTAATGATTTATAAGCACGCGTACATACAAGCAAAATGATACTGATAATATGAATGCATACGCTCAACCTTTTTCCTGTGATTTTGGATACGGATCATTAGGTTAACGATTAAAATATTTTATTTTTGGAGAAAATGTATGACCGCAATAATTTAGAGCAGTAAGTATGCGTTTTTAAACGCTATGTAGATAAGATTGCTTCAGGTTCTGTTGTGCTGCAATTCCAAGTGTCGCTTCACTAGGTGGCACTAAAGGATAAAAATGTGTTTCACATTAGAAAATATTTTAATATTTTATCCCGTGGCACATTTCATTTACCTAGATTTAGACCTATTGATCTCGATGTGTGATGCGGCCTATGCATCGCAACAGCACCAGAGAACACAGTTTCCCTGCTACGGATCGCGCTAACTGAAACTACACTGGACAGAGGTGACTAGTGGGTTAAGTGGAGCCGAGCGTTCCTGCTTTATATTTAGGCTAAAGTAGCCTATCACCGAAATCCCGATCGACTTCTCACGAAATTAATGAATATTTACATTATTATGTAAATACAACTACGAAAACTACAAGAATGTCTCTTCAATGCCAGACTTTGAAAAATATTTCAGAACAAAAACTAAGTCCTAAAGATATGTCTATTTAAATTGCAATGTGTGCGAGAAGAATAGTTTTAAACAGCTGGCGGCAGTCGCCCAGACGAGAACTAAAACAGCCACAAAGGTTAAAAAATCCAGGGTGCACAGTCCGTGATCTACCTCGACTTTTCACGAAAATGGAAAAAAAAATTAAAGACTACAAATTCCACAGCTCAAAATAGCTGGATTTTTCCTATACATTTAAATAAACTAATCAACATGACATTGCATACAGTGTCCTTATGAAACAATCGTAGATCTTCGTAGACTAGAGTACATCTAAAAAAACATTTTCCCAGTAAATTTAGAAACCGTCCTAATAGAACTAAAGTGCATGTTTTACAATAAGCATTGGCTACTCTAGCATAAACCGCCTAATTTGGTTTAAAATACCATTAAAATAAGCTTCCCCAGCTTTTATCGTGGATTAATATCGCACATTTTAATATTCCAGCCACATCCGCATACATCCGCATATCTTCCTCTAAATAAATAAATAAATATCTACATTAAACACAACACATTAAAATTGATATGGCGTGAATACAGCAAATTTCCGGTTCATCAAATAAGCTTCAAAGCCAACAGAGAACAGTTTAGTTTGGAGATTGGTCCAAAAGATTTATCGATCATTTGTATTGGCTGTGTAACAGAGCACAGCGCACTGTCGATAGCGTAATTCAGCGGACCTGTTGAACAGGCAAAGAGAAGCGCCCGCAAACTCACTGCAAGGCCTCGCTTCCTCGAGAAGAAAACATGGATCAAAGACATTCTTACTGGCCTCTCCCTCAGCATCCAACGTCAACAAAATAACTAACCAAAGCATCCCATTATTCACCTTACCGCTTTACAAACGTAAACCGTTATCCTAGTTTTCAAAAACTAATGACTCAGGGCTTAACCTAAATACCCTCTTATATCGATATCACACTTTAAAAGACTGTCGGTTGACATTCAACACATGAAGATTTCTCAGCAATTACATAAAAATTCACAATGGCCAGCTCTGATTCACAAGAAAAAAACGTATCCAGTTCAAATTTCTATCACAACCTCTGCTTATTTTATTATACCCACAAATTCATCGAGTTCAAAGTTTGATATATGACAGAAAATAAACAAAACAACGAATAAATACATCCCACAGTTCTTAATGAATTATATGACAGTTTGATTAATTAAAGCTACAGAGGAAACATCTGGCGCCTTGCCCATTTATGTTTTCTTCTTAAGAAACGGTAGAACTAGGCAAACAGTCAAAATGAGACAAACAAAACAACATTTTTTCTGGGAAATAAAATATATAAAAATTTATTCATTTCGGCTTTGTAGTATTTTATGTACATAGCGATGTAAGCATCCTAAGCATCCTCAATAGAGTCGACTCCTGCTAACGCACCTTGTTCGCTCACCTTCTTATCCCTCTGTTTACATTTGAGTATAAGCTGTCTCAAAAGCTCGGGCTTTCAGAAAACCGAAAACACTTAACAAGGAGAAAAACGTAGGCTGATCTAGAATGAAAAACCCACGATTGCTTTTACTACTGTTGTAAATGTGGGCTCTGAATGCTGAATTAAGCGTATGCTCACCACATCAATAATAGCATAATAATAAGCGTAGTAATAGTAGTAGTAGTAGTAGTAGTAGTAGTAATAATAATAATAATAATAATAATAATAATAATAATAATAATAATAATAATAATGTCCGTGTTTTTGTTTGATATGTTTATATGAAATATAACGTATCTTACACAAAAACATAACTGTAGCCTAAAGATTCAGAACAGCTTTATTCCCAATGAAAAGACTGCAGGTGCCACATATTTTCCCTTAGCCAACTCTACGTAACTGAACAGATAGCTTCTTTTTAAAAAGTATTTTTAAAACATATTTAAATGTTTTAGATATTTAATATTATTGAATTCGTAGGGTAAAAATAGTGCTAACATTGTCGAGTTTTTATTGTATATACATGGATATGAAGTCTGAAGCGCTTTAAGGTTTTTTTTTTACCAAAAGATATGAAAGAGCAACCATTTAACGCGGATGATAACAAGCAATATTTATGCTAAAATACTGTAAATAAAAAGAGTAATACGATAAATCATGTTAAAGTAACAATACAAAAATAATAAACCGCTAAAACCTTTTTGTTTCCAGATTTGCCTAAAGAAAAGTGCTCAAGTGAGAAGATAAAGTAGTTACGTCTTTTGAAATTATACACTATTTACAACGCTATCCAATGCTCTGGGATTATTTATTTATTTATTTGTACTATTGAAAGAAAATTCCAGGTTTCTGTCACCACGTAGCCCTTCCGTGACCTGTCTGCGAGCTGCTAGCGCGTGGCGCAGTGCTCGTAGCTGGCAGTCTTTTGTATTTAATCGCGCATACTGATAAGTTGAAAATGCTGGTATGAGTTTTTATAAGGGCCCGTGTTTTAAGCGCCAAGTCCCCCAAATCTTTTATTGTTAACTTGCACCAAGCATTAAGCTGCTTTAAATGTATTAATTTACAATACATTAAGCGAAATAATAATAATAATAATAATAATAATAATAATAATAATAATAATAATAATAATAATAAACATATATTCAGAAGCTCTTTTAGTAGTCCCAAGCTGAAGGCCGAATACTGGTAGAGGATGGATGACGCGCGTGACTGAGGCGATGCTCAGCCCCAGTTGCTCGCAGCAGAGGTAAAAATGGCGTTTACTTATCGAATGCTGCTGCACTCGTCACTTCTCAGGCTGGACAGTCGTCCTGTACAAAACAATGCAACAATTATGCAGCTGTATACTACAAAGTCGAGATGTAAACAACTAGCAATGGGAACCTTGTGATCGCATTGAAGCGACTTCTTCCCTTGTCGCGATGTGTGCATGAGACAAGAGGATAACACCTTAAAACTGGAACTCGTCACAGTGATGGGTTTTCACAGCACAATCATTCTCTTCGCTCACGAGGGAAGCGCACATTCGCCCTGTCGCATTTTAAGTAATGTTTGGCACCTTGCCTCAGCGTAGTAAAACCGCACATATGCTAACGCTTTGGATAGTTCCTCGTTTTGATGTCACTGTTTAAGTATAAATTAAGACTGAGACAGTCAATAAACAGATTGTCCATATTTGTTCACTGAACTGGCGTTTGAACCCCATGGTGGGGTGGTGTATCCCCGTATACGTCCTCGGTACCCGGGAGCTGTCCGCCGGGAGGAGTCATCCGTTTCTCTTTCTGTCGTCTGTTACAAAACCAAACCCTCACCACTTCCTTTTCCAAATGCAGACTGTCCGCTAGTGAAGTAATTTCCGAAGCTGCTGGCTTTGGGCACTTAAGGAAATGGCTCTCCAAAGCCCCTTTGACGCTTACCTCAATGGAAGTCCGTTTTTTCCTCTTTCTCCCCTGCGCTGCTATTTTGTCCAAGCTAGTGGGGCTTCCCGAGGTGGAATCGGCCTCCTCCAACCACTTGTTTAACAAAGGCTTGAGCTTACACATGTTTTTGAAGCTGAGTTGTAGGGCCTCAAATCTGCATATCGTTGTTTGCGAAAACACGTTTCCGTACAAGGTTCCCAAAGCTAACCCGACGTCTGCCTGCGTGAAACCCAGCTTGATTCTCCTCTGTTTAAACTGTTTGGCAAACTGTTCCAAGTCGTCCGAGGTCGGCGTGTCCTCGTCGGAGTGGTCGTGGTGACTCTGGTGTTGTTGCTGGTGCTGGGACGGCGGATGGCCGTGGTCACTGAGATGTGGGCTGTGGTGGTCCTCGTGCGCGTCTCGCAGATTGTGGTGGTGTATCCCTTGTCCGCTGCCCGGTAGGAGCCCATTCACACTAAACCCAGACTGAGAATAAATAAGACTCTGTCCGTTCGACGTTGCCATGCTCGGTATGTGTGCCGCCGTGGTCGTTCTCCATGCCCTTGCGTCGTGATGGTTTCCGTGCCCCTGATGGACCAGGTGCGGCGGCCGCGACTGGTGCTGTAAATTGCTGGAGTTATGCATCTCCTCCCTGGTGCTCTGAATCGCTGGCTTGATGTCCTGATCGCCGAGGGGACTAGACGACCACGGAGCTCCTTCTCCGTGTGACAACGCTGTGATCCACTGGTGCGCGTGGCTGAGCGGGTGACTGTTGTTCTGCAGCGAGTACTCACTCTGCAACAGGGTTTGCGCGTCCCTGTACGCTGGTGCCTGCTGCATACTCCCGGAGTCCGAGTGCACTATTGACGCGCTGGAGGTGAGGATACTATAATGACTGGATGCTGTGGTCGCCATGACTTTCGGAGCCGGACTGATCGCTCTTATTAAATGAACCTTGCATTTGACAGTAACTCTTTTGCCACAGGCGTCTCCCAGGCTCTTTGCCAAGTGGACGCAGCGGCGCGCACCTGAGCTCCGCCTCTAAAAGATGTTCATTGGATAAAAATGGCTGATAGACGTGGTTTCTTCTAGCAGCTCTGCCTTCATTGGATACTTCAGGGTCTTAAAAACACTACCTCTTTCCCTCAACAGAACTCTGGAGTCCTGCACATCCCTGAAGCGCGAGGGACGGACAAGGGTACCAAGACCGGAGCAAGGATCAACAAAGGTTATGAATTCTGCAATAGTGAGAAACTATTCCACTTATCGTTTTTATATGTGAAGGACTGTACATATATTATCGCCAAGATGCGCATCATCTCGGAGCGCTTGATGAGTTTCTATTAAAATACACAATATTTCATTATGTGATTGACTCGCGACATCGACTTTTTTATAACTAATATAAAGTGTTATGTAGATTTACGCAAGTTTTGGTAACCCACGTTTATGACAACAAACATTTATATTTGGAAAAAGGGAAACTTTTTCAGAGCACCTATAGAGTAATTGGATGTTACGGTATTAAAAACGAATATTATTTATAAGATTGTGTGTATAAGATTATTATTATAAGATTATGCACGTGCAATAGAAAATCATTTTGTCACTCAAGAGAATTGTTTATTGGCTACATATGGCACATATCTGTCTTAAAATTAAATTAACATTGCAGGCTTGTTGAGGTAAAATAATTTATCTGGTATTTTAGAATTCCAGAAACACACGAAACCAGAAATATTTTCTACTGGAACCCGCGCTTTATGGCCCAGTGCCATTTCAGTGTACTCCTGGAAAGCAGTTAGCTTATTACAAGCCTACAGTTTCAAAGATCGGGCGTCCCAATGCTGTGATAAAATATCACACTCTGCTCGTAAATGTGATGGTTTCTGTTATCTTTTAACTTAAAGACAATGGGAATAAACTATAATCCACTAAAAGGATGCAAAATAAATATTAGCGATTGTTACGACTGTTTTTGCATAGTTCAATCGTACATTCATATGGGGAAACAGCTGTCAATCAATCAGTTAACAAATGACGAATCAAACACACCGTTATGTTCATACAAACCTTGGTTATGTTATTTTACAAAGTGGTTGCAGAGTTTATGTCTTAACATAGATCAAAACACGCTCGCTCGCTCTCTCTCTCTCTCTCTCTCTCTCTCTCTCTCTCTCCCTCTCTCACGCACACGCACACACACAGACACACACACACACACACACACACACACACACACACACACACACACACACACACACTATTCCGCGAGTTTGCGCTCCCTAAGTTTAGGTCTTTCCTATGGAAGGTTAGTGGTTGGGCTGCAGGTGTTTAAGACTGACCAGCTGCCGCTCTCTGTGCTCAAAGGACATTATCCCGAGACGGGAACATTTTTTCAGCAGCGCTGCTGGTTGCTATAGAGAGGGGTAAAATCAAACAACGGCACCCACGTCACTACTTTCACCCCCTCTAAGGCATCTAAAGGCCTACTTACATCAGCTTTCGTAGTGGACAAAAGAGAGAATAGGAGAGGACAGAATGGGAGAAGACTGGGGAAGGGGGGGAGAGTGAGACAGTGAGTGTGAGAGAGGGGGGGGGTGTAAGTTTGGGGGGTCTGCAGCACTCTGGGTTTGGTTTTAGCAGAGGTTAGGCCTGTGCCTTATGGTGAACTACATTTCAGAAAATGAGGTCTACATGAAAGACCAAATTCCTTTAAACTCTCTAACAAACCATATTGAATGTTTAATATTAGGCATCACTCCTTTAAGTTGTGGACGGCGTACTGTTTAAAAATTCCTAAAATTATCAAAACTTTTTTAACGGTCTTACGACAACTTGCGGCAAAACAGGTGACTGTCGCAAAAGTCACAGATAATTGTGTCACAACGCGTGGAGATTAAAGGAACAAAAAACTTTAAAGATATGGTCCGGAAATTCATTCGCGTAATAATGAACATCACTGTGGCGTAACAGTGAAATCACCCAAATCAAAAGAACATTTGTGGCAATTAGGGCTGTAATTCAAAGAATTACCACTTAACCACAGAGGCTTAAATAGTCGTGTTGAGAGAAAACCAAAGCACATTACTTTAATGGCGTAATATGCAAACTATGGGTCGTTCAATTACATGGCTTAACAACGCATAAATGATGCGAGTCTTGTTATTCGGACGGCGGGGTCTGCGGTAATTCATTTGGAAGGGCCAGTGCGATCACATACAGTGAAATCTATTTCTGAGCTCCGGGAGACGCTGCCAAACTACATATAAGGGAATAAAAATTAATGACGGAGAATCTGAGCGTTAAATTAACAGTAATTATATGACCCGCATGCTATAAAGATTCCATTTTTTATGGTATAATTAGGTAACGTCTCCCTATGCACCAATGTGTTTCCCTCTGTGGGTTTTTACACGAAATCACGGTCATGTTCAAATACGGATGAAAAATAATTAATTTGGTTTTGTAAGGACATGCGTTAAATCACGCCAAATAAAAAGATCAACATTCTATTACTGCTCAAAGTGACGGAACAACTAAACACGGAAGGAGGTGCTCTTGTGGACAAGATGAAAGTACCTGTAAGCTACGATGAATGTTTTCGATAGGAACATTGCGAGATTATCTGTTTCCTCAGAAATTGTGGAAATACTTAAGTTATAACAAAGCCAACTGAAGTGACAGCAACCTTTCAAGAAAGGAATTCCAGACAGACACGCGCGCGCGCTCACACACACACACACACACACACACACACACCCTCACAGGGTGGGGGCGGGGCGCTATGGGGAGGACCATCTTTCACCAACTCGAGTTGATCAGTGCTTGCTTTTAGAATCAAGTAATCCAATGCAATTAGTCAACACAAAGGCACAGTTAAATCTGTCCTACTCTAAACTTGGCTGGCGATTGTTTGTGTCTATTGTAGTTGTCTAGATAGCTGAAAAGAAGACCACCCCTGTGTGTGTATGTGTGTGTGTGTCTGTGAGAGAGAGAGTGAGAGAGAGAGAGAGAGAGAGAGAGAGAGAGAGAGAGAGAGAGATCTAACTGAGGGAGAGTGTCCCGTACATATCCAGAAAAAAAGCTGAATAGTTCATCCGTCCCCATTGTGTGCGAGGAGACATCTCGAGTGAGGTGTTCCTCCCGGAGTCACAGGCCCCAGTTTCTTGATGAATTGGAACCTTCGTTGAGCTTTCGCAGGCTAAGCATCATGGTTTATTGATATTGATCCGACAATGGCATGGATTGATATGAGGATATATTTAATTTTCTGAGTGATAGGTGATTCTTTTGTATGTCCACAAATGTCTGCATATGTACTCTAACAAACAGGCGCTTTAACTAAATCGCTGGGTATTCCCTCATCAGACGGGCTCATCCTGTCCCACCCCTAAAGCTCCGAAGGCTCAAAATCTGTGCGAGGCAAACTGGCAAAAAACTGCCACACTGGCAAACGAACAAATATTTAATGGCATTAACATAATAACATAATATTTAATGGCATTAACATAATAACATAATCCAAAAAGTAAATACCAGTTTAATTAAACGCATGTTAATAGTCATGCACATCCAGCGCCTTGTATTTTAACTGTAATTTCAATCATTTATTGAGTTCTTTTGTTTGTTTGTTTGTTTTTTGATGGGTGGGACTACCGAGGTGAAACCGCAGACGCTCGCCTATTGTCCGACTGGAGGAGACTAAAATTTAATCGCTATAAAAACGAACAGAATCGGGATGTCACTATACCATGTAATGTAAGAGGCGGCCTGTCTCCGCCTCCTTCCCTGGATAGAGACGTGTGAGAGCTCGTGGTCCCATCGCTCATGTGAAGCTCGATTAGCCGCACGTGTCTCGTTCTTCACACGTACAAGCGGAGCAGATGGTCGGAGACGCACCGTGTTACGAGGCAGCGGCGATATGTTACGGTCTTCTAATTGAAACATCAATATTGCACCGTCGATACGGCAGGTTAAGTCTCCAGAGAACAAAGTAAGCAAAGTTGGAACATTGTAGTGAAGGCGATGTATATACGCAACTTCCGGAGCACATTACATTAGGGAATGTGTAAACACCTTATTATGACCATCTCCTTCATCGGAAATTTCACTTTTCCTTGGTTTAGCAAGCTAACCATGGCAATCAGGTACTTATTTTAGTAATCATGTTTGTTGATCACGCTTTGTAAGTGTTGTAAACGTTGTGTAATACACATAAAGCCGATAATACGTAAATATGAAACCAAAGCAAAACCTTACAGGATTAAAAGTATTTCTACTTTTATAATCATCACGCAGGTGAGAGCATGCAGAGAGGGCATACTGCATGGTTCACTTCACTAATGCCCCTCACAGGGATCTCTACTCCAAGACTTCACAGCAGGGAAATGCAAGGGTGTGTCCTGCTAGGGGCGCTAGCGGATACGTGAAGTGGACAAGCTCCTGCCCAGCACGGCCAATGGCCAATGGCGGTCCAGGGAGGGTGCATGGAGAGGAAGACACAGCGGTCCAGGGAGGATGCATGGAGAGGAAGGGGTCCAGGGAGGGTGCATGGAGAGGAAGGGGTCCAGGGAAGGTGCATGGAGAGGAAGGGGTCCAGGGAGGGTGCATGGAGAGGAAGAGGTCCAGGGAGGGTGCATGGAGAGGAAGGGGTCCAGGGAGGGTGCATGGAGAGGAAGGGGTCCAGGGAGGGTGCATGGAGAGGAAGACATTCCAGCACTACCTGACATTACACACTTGACTGAAGAACATTTATTATTTATTTGCAAATAAATTATTAGTAACAGTGATGGTCTATGGTCACTCCCTCTGTTTCAAGCACACACACACACACAGATGTGCGAGTGCACACACACACACACACACACACACACACACACAAAAACACACTAATCCTCAGGCAGTGTCAGAGCATTGTTGTGAGTCATGTCCACCTGTGCTCCACCCCTCAAGGTGTTCCAAAGCGTGTGCAGGTGGGACTCGAGGCTTCCTCCCTCAGCGTCGTGCGTGTCAGTGAAGCTGAACGGCGGAGGTGACACAAACCGCCATGGGTTTCTGAACAAAACAAAGGAATAGAGGCTGAAATGGAAATGAGATTGAAACCTTGCGTCTAAAAGCTTGAAAAACAAAAGTTTTGCTTAACAGTAATACTTCATAAAAAAATTCTTATTTAGGAAGAAAAAGCGATAAGCAGAACTGTTACTCAGCAGAGAAACTGTTCCTTCGCTCCCCCTCCAGTGAGAGAGGACACCCCCCCCCCATAATGGATCAAACAAAGGACATCATTTGTAGGCCGAGTCTTTTTCGTAGCCCTCTGCTCAGTCTTTGCATGGCAATCCAATAGAGCCCAAGGAAAAACGCGGCTCTGTGTTGGGCTGGGGTTGGAGGTCTGTTTACCTCTCCCTCAAGCATCGATTTATCCCTCGCTCCAATTTATTTCTCCCCTGCGCTCCTGCCATCTATATGTCCCTGCCTCTGGGGGACCAGCAGAGGACAGACAGCGCCTTCCACGGCCATCTAACATAGTCTAATACTGAACACACACACACACACACACACGTGTGCATCTAACATAGTCTAATACTGAACACACACACAGACGTGTGCATCTAACATAGTCTAATACTGAACACACACACACACACGTGTGCATCTAACATAGTCTATTACTGAACACACACACACACACACGTGTGCATCTAACATAGTCTAATACTGAACACACACACAGACGTGTGCATCTAACATAG
>JAOXYF010000004.1:18567788-18578800 GCA_028565775.1 Sternarchorhynchus goeldii
ATATATATTACACACACCTCTATTATTAATATTATATGCAATATTATATATTAATAATTATATAATAATCCCTTCTTGCTAGAGGAAAGCACAAGGGATAATAATTAGGGCTTAAGATCATTTCTTTCCAGTCATGGAGGTAGAAATATTTAAAATTTTAGTGAGTGTGCAAACCAAGACACACAGTCCAGGACACACAACATTCACAGAAGGACAAAGAAAATTACACCCAAGGCTTGCAATACGCACAGAAACACAGGGGGTAGATGTGCATTCAGACACAGAAAGAGAGAGAGAGAGAGAGAGAGAGAGAGAGAGAGAGAGAGAGAGAGAGGAATGTCTATGTGAGGAAGATTTGAAGAGTGAGAGATTGCAAGAGAACAAGAGAAAGAGAGAGAAAATGGAAAAAGGACTGAGAGACATATTAAAGCATGCAGAGAGAAAAGGGAGAAATAGAGAGGCATCGATGGAACAAGGACAGAGAAAGTGAATGAGCAAGTGAGAGATCGAGCGAGAGAGAGAGAGAGAGAGAGAGAGAGTGAGAGCTCGTGGGTCTGTGCCAGCAGATCTCTTGCTGTGTGTACATATGTAGAGCAGCAGGAGAGAGCTGCGTGGAGGACTGTGGTTTTGGCTGCAGCTCAGTCTCCCTACATCAATCATTCACAACAGAACTGCTCCATCTACACCCCTGAACATCCCACTATGCCCTCGAACACCACAGCACTCCCTCGAACACCTCACTACACCCCGATCACCCCACTACAGCCACGAATACCACACTCCACCTCCAAACACTACACTACATCCTAGCATGCTCTTCTCCATACAGCCGTTGCTTCTTATGCAGTGAACCCAATAAGATACAGAAGGCCAGCCCTCCCCCAAAATACACACACACACACACGCACACACGCACACACACACACACATGCACACATGCACACACATGTACACGCACATAAATACACACACACACACACACATGCACACACACACACACATACGCACATACACATGCATACACACACACACATGCATGCACACACGCACACACACACACGCACACACAAGCACATGCACACACACACACACACACACACACATGCGTGCACACACACACACACTTTAGACCTCTTACACTCTGTTGTGGAATAGAAAATAGAAATACCCACACTTGATCTCCCTAAATTCATTAGCAATGGAAATATATGCAAATGTATGCACCTCTAGAAATCTACCTTGGGCCACTGTGTGTTTGCAGGGATGTGTTTGTGTTCATATCAAGGTGTGTAAGAATGGGAAGGTGCACAAGCAGAAAGATGCATGATTGTGTATATATGTGTGTGTGTGTGTGTGTGTGTGTGTGTATGTGCATGTGTGAGTGTGTGTGTGTGCATGTGTGTGTGCATGTGTGTGTGCGTGTGTGTGTGTGTGTGTTTTCCTCTGGGCATGAGCAGTTAGGGCCACATGTCACAATGGTGCACAGTGAGTGAATATGTTAATGTCCCAGATTGTGGTGCTCTTCCCTGTTTGGGGGACACTGATACTGCATCTCATGCCAGAGTTCTCATCTGGGTGAATGCCAGTCCCTGGCCCCTCTGTGTGTGAATCCTGCTCCTTGGCCTCTCCCTGTCTGAGCCCCGCCCCTGACCTCTCCCTGTCTGAGCCCCACCCCTGACCCCTCCCTGTCTGAGGCTCACCTCCTGACACCTCCCTATGTTAGGAGTAAATCAGTCTGAGAAGTGCCGCTGTGCGCTCTGGAGCTCAGTTATGCTACTTTACATGCATGAATCTACTCCATGATTTACTCTACAGTATACAGAATTTTTAATTTGTATTCGTGACTGTTACATAGTGTCTGGCTCGCTGGGGTATTAGTTATGGACAGTTCTATACTTATGATGATAGTTCTGTATCCTCTATCTGTCACGTATACTGTGTGTGTGTGTGTGTGTGTGTGTGTGTGTGTGTGTGTGTGTGTGTGTGTGTGTGTGTGTGTGTTTACAAGTGACAGATCCTGTATGAGAAACCATTTAGTGTGTGTTTTATTATTTCCTTCAGAAAGTATGTAATGAAAATGTGTATTGTTTGTGTTTGTGTATAATGTGTATTGTTTTTGTATGTGTCTTTATTGGGTGTTAATGATCGCACTGTGTTTTGTTAGGGATGGTATTATATGTTGTCAGTGTTGTATAATGTGTATTGTTTATGTATGTGTATAATGTGTATTGTTTATGTATGTGTATGATCACACTGTGTTTTGTTAGGGATGGTATTATATGTTGTATACCCACACATTGTAATTGGTCACAAAGGAGGTGGTAAATCTGTTAGAGATTTTGTGCATTTGGATGTTCTTTTCATATCCAAAGCCAACATAGGTTTGTTCCATTCCAGTCTCTAAATCTATCACACATGCAGGTACACACACATACACCCCCTGCCCCTCCCCCCAGCACACACATACAATATGATACAATATGAATTATTTCACTTCACAGATAGAAAACAAGGAAAGCGAGCAGGACAGAGATGAATAGAGGGAGAGAAAGAGAGAGAGAGAGAGAGAGAGTGAGAGAGAGAGAGAGAGAGAGAGAGAGAAAGAGAGAGAGGCAGAAAGGGAGAAAAATAGGGAGAGAGTGAGAACAAGAGGGGGAAGGTGAAGAGATAGAGAGGGAGAAAGACGGGCAGCAGGGGCAGTCAGGGGCAGCAGGGAGGGGCAGCAGGGGCAGACAGGGGTAGCAGGGACGGTGAGTATGCATACGCTGAGGGTCCAGGTGCCATGGGGACTTTCCCCCCAGTTCTGCACACTCATCAACGTCCAGCTCCTGAAAGCCTCTGGAGATGCATCTCTACGGCGACGGCCCAGCAGCAGGGAGCGCGTCTGTGACGGAGACAGCAGCTCCACACTGATGTCACCACGACACACAGCACTCACGCTCAGCGTTACCTAGTGGATGAGAGTGTGTGTGTGTGTGTGTGTGTGTGTGTGTGAGAGAGAGAGAACAACAGTTAATTAATACACATATAATTGTAAGGACTAAAGCTTTAAAACATGCTAAATTGTTTTTTTAAAACAAAAAGAGGGAAAAACTGGTTTTGAGGTTAAGGATTAGGGGTAGGATTATTTTGTTACTATATTATAACAAAGTGATACAGTATCAAGTGTGTGTGAGTGTGTGTGTGTGTGTGTGTGTGTGTGTGTGAGTAACTGTTGTAAAACCCAGAGGGGAGCAATGAACTCTGTACATAATTTAAGTACATAAGTACATGTATGAGCCTCTGTGTGTGTGTGTGTGTGTGTGTTTAGGAGGAGTGGGAGTTTGACACAACACCAGTCCTCACTGGGCACTGCTGCAATGGAAGAGGTTTGGTCTCATTTGGAACAAATCCACATTCACAAGCACTTATCAAAAATGCAAATACACAGTGTGCTCTCTTTCTCACAAACACACACACAAACATGCACACACACACACACACACACACACACTCACACACACACACACACAAACAAACAAACATTTCCCTTAAGTAATTACTGGAAAGCTGTACCAGCATCTCCGCATGCTTGTGCTCACCATATTCAGTTTACAAGTTCAATGTTAAAGTTCAGTGTTAAACAGATTCCACAGTTAAAAGAAACAAAATACAGAATGCCATCAAACAAAACTCAGGCAAGGAGGAAACTCTCCGTACACAGACAATAAGGAGCAGATTAAAAACTTTAAAAACAAAACAATTTTAGTTTTGATATCATCTGTTACTTTTTGATTTCAGGCAACTGATATAACTGATATAACTGATATAACTGATGATATAACTGATATAACTGATATAACTGCTAAATGTAGCTTTGCAAGCAATAATTAGTGGAACCTTGAGAATACCTTATACAGACTAAAGCTGTGTTCAGTATTTTTTGAATAATAATTTTTCTCCACATAGCTGATATTTTGTGACTATGCTGTGCACTTCTGTGGTTAGTAAACATCAGTACATCCCTTGGTTACACATGTATGCTCTGATATCTCATACACACCCTCAAACACCTTTCAAAATCTCACACCTACACATCCACACAGCCTGCAACACACACAATGTGCACATGTGTTTACAGATTCTCACTGACCTGCACATGCTCCAGAGTGTTGACCTCATTGTGCTGCCTCCTGCAGGCTTCTGAGTGGATGTGCACACTAACCTCTCCCCCAGATGGAAGAACCCTAAACAGCAGGGCACAGGCTGTCAGGGCCTTCTCGTCCAGTCTGGAGGACGCACTCCACTCAGCTGGGATTTCTGGGACTTACAGTACTGGCTGAAGGGTGACGCTTTGCTCGCACTTCTGCTGAGCTGCTGCCGGCGGCAACTGATGAGCTTGCTGCACCATCACAGCAGCGTCCAGAAGCCCGAAGCCATACCTACATACGAGAGAGAGAGAGAGAGAGAGAGAGAGAGAGAGGGAGAGAGAGAGGGTGAGAGAGGGAGAGAGAGGGAGGGAGGGAGAGAGAGAGATACAGATACAGATAGAGAGAAAGAAGGAGGGAGAGAGAGTGTTACCAAGACAAAGACAGAGAGAGACAAAGATGGAGAGAGGACATGAGGAAAAGGGCGGAGAGAGAGAGAGGAGGAAACAGGGAGAGACAGACAGAGAGAACACTGACTGATTATTGATAATTCAAGGGTGTATTTGTGTTCTCTATTGGACTACAATTGCACTGTGACTGCAGAGGCTGGCAGTGTTTATTTTGTGTTCATGTATTTAGTCGATTACTCTTACAGTAACATTTGTGTGCAGTCTATTTCCCCAGGGAAGTGTGCAAGTGCGTTTGTGTATTTATGTGTGTGCTTTGTGTATTGCATGTGTGTGATTTTGTGTATTGCATGTGTGTGGGATGAAAGATCCTGAGTGATACTCTGCATCTCTCTCTTAGCAGTCTGTGCAGAGGCGAGAAGTCATTTGCAGAGATGATGATGTCCTAGGCCCCAATCACTCTCTATTCTATGTGGCAGGAAGAGGTGGGGTTTGTGCTGGGTAATTGCACTGAGAATTGATTTTAAGCAACATGCCAAATCAGACTCTATTATTCACTCATAACTTAGGAGCTACACAAGGCCAACATGGAGTCATGGGTTCAGTTAAACAGTCTCTCTTACATGCACACACCCACATGCACACACGCACACACACACACATGCACGCACACACACACACGCACGCACGCACACATATGCACGCACACATATGCACGCATGCACACACGCCCACACACACACACACACACACACACGCGCACACACACACACACACACACGCACGCACACATATGCACGCATGCACACACATATGCACAGTATACAGTATACACACAGACAAACACCACTAAAGGTGAGGTGTTAAGCACATACTACACAGTGCTGGGTGAGAGAACTAAGATCAGGCCTGTGGTTGCATAGTAGGCTTACTTATCTACACACTCCCACATTCACACACACACACACACAGACTCAGATACACACACACAGACGCACACGCACATGCACTCACACACACACTTAGGGCTCGGACAGAATGCTGCTGTAGCTACGCAAACATACAGGAACAGACTCAGCTGCAGTCGGTGATTTTTGAGGACAAATTTCCAGCAGGTAACATCCTCACACACAGCTCACACACGACTCTGTTAGGTGCACCTCAAACCCCGGACTCCCAAGGGCACACCCACCAACCCACCACAGGGAAACTCCACACACACCTGTTCAGTGCTACAGAAATACTAAACGCTCCACACAACATGCCAGGTTAAAGCCTTTCCCTTGTTTAGAACTAAGCTTACTTTAAATAAACATTATTTCCAGCCTTGTTAACTGGGACTGTTTATAATATCAGTGTGCAAAATCACATTGTCAAAAATACCTTAAAACACACATGAAGGAAGTATGAATGAAAGGAAGGGACAGAAACACATGAGCTCCACTTCTGGTCTACCAGAGTGACAGGCATTGTGGGGCAATACCCAGCATGCAGTGCACAAAGCTCCACCCCCTTCCTTCCCACATATCACATCTGCAGTCCCACGTTCTCCTTTTCAGTCTGTCACTGACCGGAGTGCTGAAACCCCCCTCTCTTTTCATCTCTTTCTCTACTCCGTCCCTCCCTCCCTCGTTCTCAGCGGGCCTTTTTTGTAACTGTCTGGGGACCCTTTCACTTTTTGTCCCTCCCTGACCTCCCCTGGAGCACATTCTGTGGTGTTATACACACCATCTGCTTTTGGAGGGGGTTGCTGTGTGGCAGGATCGTTCCTGTCCTGTGCCGTCGAGCGGTCAGCGTATCGGAACAGCGGGCATCCTCCTCCTCCGCTGACAGCGGCGCAACCGAGCGGAATCAGGGTCCGAACGCCAGCAGCACACCACCAGATCTACAGAGTCGGGACTCATCTCCAGCCCCCCCACCCTACCCCCCCTACCTGGCTGCAGTGGTACGTCCCACTAATTCTTTGATAGAAGTGTGTATTTAGAGGCACTCAAGCCACCCGAAGCAGCTGCATGTGTTTTAGGTCTTTTTCCCAGAAATGGGATAGAAAGAGCGGCTTGAACCATCTGCCATGGGCCTCCGAAAGCTGGGCACCCCCAAAACCCCCCACCCCCATGCCCCCAACAGCCCCTCATTACACAGACAGGAATGTACCCACACGCCACGAGCTGATTGGTCCACTGGCATTCCATATCACCCCGGTTACACACTCAGTCCAATAACCCCCAGCCAGCACAAGCACCCTTGTGTTCCTCACATCTGTACTCAGGTGCAGGTAACACACACAAACACACATGGCCAGATCTCGATGATGTTGAGATCTTGTAGCCTAAGCACCTCCTGGCCCCTGTTAATTCACATTTCTGAAGCCTCTGAATGGAACTGTACCCAAACACATCCTGAATGTTTTCAGAAACATATACATGCATCTATGCTTTCAGAAGGAGGTACATTTCCAGCTCAGAGGTGATTAGCTCTCAAACAACTCTGTTTGAGACTCTGGAAGTCTGTAGTCCAACACCCACTGTGACCCATGTAACACAGGTATAATGTGCTATTAAGTGAAGAAAAAAAACGCTTAAGATTACAATTCTGGGTTTTGTAAAAACACAGTTTTCTGTGTTAACACTCTCTTAAAGGGCACAGTTAGCATGTGCTGCGTGTTGTGATTGAATACCACAGAGTAAACATACAGAAGAGGGAGTACCAGGTGAGGGATAACCACTACAGCCTAACACATCAACCCTCCTAACATGAGGGATGTGGGAATTAGGCCTGGAGTGTGTCATGACAAGAGTGGTCCCTATTAATACTGGCCAAAAAAAGGTTTATCAGACTATAAAGCATTAATTTAAAAACAAACAAACAAACAACCCGTAATTTGATTGGTGCAGCTATAAGATCAGGTTCAGAATGGCTAGGTTCACAGGAGAGATTTCCAAATAAATAAATCATTACAAAGAAAGCCCCCCCCCCCATTGTTTCATTTTCTAGTCCTCTACCTCTTTCGTTTCCCCAGAAGAGTTTAACACCAGGCGTGTCGGGATCCACACGAGCTCCACACTGCAGCCTCCACGTCGAATTATAACCCTGTGTCAGACCCACAACTAATTAGGCTTATTAAGTAATTAAGACAAGAGGTCTTAATTAAACACATCCACACACACTGGGACCTCGAAGGCTCTGATATTGTATTCTTGCTTCATTTCATTCTTGAATGCTGGCCTTTCAATAAGTGAATGTATTTATCTCGATGCTTCATCTTCTCCTCGGCTAGAATCTGGGCTGTGTGTGAGCGTGTGCTAATGTGCTATTTGCAGAAGCGAAGTGTTACAGGGAGGTAGTGAGATGGTCTCCTGCAGGCTTCACATAGAGGCACGCTGGCTGACGACTCCCCACCATACTATCAAGCAGCACGCGGGAGCACAAGTGCTAAAAACATCCCACTGAAATGTCAAAGCAAATGATATTGCTGAGAGTGGAAGGCCAGACTGCAAGTGGCACTGTGTGTATGTGTGTCTGTGTGTGTATGCTTGTGTGTGTGTGTGTGTGTGTGTGTGTCTGTGTGTGTATGCGTGTGTTTGTGCGCGCGCATGTGTGTGTCTGTGTGTCTGTGTGCGCGCGCGTGCTTGTGTGTGTGTGTGTGGGTGTGTGTGATGATGATGATGATGTTGTAGTGGAGTGTTTTACGTCTGTTCTGAGATCAACCGACTGAGCTACCAATGTCTCCCCATTAGAACAGCTGCCACTCAAACTGCCACAGCTGCACAGGACCCACACAGGGACATTGTGGTTGTGTCTATGAGTATGTAAGTGTGGGAGCGTGAGAGTGTGTGGGTGTGTGTAAATGCCTGACTCTCCCTCTGTAAAAAGCCAGGGGTCCAGTGACCTGCCGCAGGGGAACCCGACCTTTCCCTAAAACCAGCCTGTTAACGTATGGGCTGGGAAGTTCATGCAATTGAGGTATGATTTGTATAATTAGTTTCTCAAGTAATAACCAACAGGACTGGACAGACTGAAAATATGCATAAAACTGCATGAACTTTCTTAAACATAATAACACAATTTGATTGGATAAGAGCATGAAAACAAGCTGACGGACACGCCTCTTTCTTTGCACTGGCTTGGTCAGTGTGTTATCAGGCTGTTTTCAGGTGTCTGTTTTGGGGAAGCTGCACTCTGCACACAACGCTCAGTGGTGCTTAATTGTGTGCAACTATAAATTAACCAGAGATGAGCAAAAGAAGGAGACTTTATTTATGAATTTCTTGGATTTCTCTTCCCCCCAGCAAAACATCAAATTGCTACTTAGCATGAATTATACATTAGAAGAGGCTGAGACGAGGGGCCTGTCTCCCCGGCAGGGGATGTGGGGCTGCCCGCGTGTGTGCCTGCTCAAAACCCCCCACTGAGAGGAACCTGCTCCCCCGCAGGAAGTGCATTGCACCACTTCCCTTGTCCCTCTGGGCGTGACAGTGTGTCACCGAGACACACACATTCAGCCCACTTTATCAGCTTGCCTGTCAATCAAATGCAGACATAAACACACACACACACACACACACACACACACACACACACACACACACACACACACACACACACACACACACACAAAGACAAACCAGAGTGCACAGTTCCCATATACACAATCACATAGACATGTACACACAAATTACACTACCTCTCCTTTCCCACACACGTATACAAATGCATGTATATTGGGACACTCAACTCAAACTATTTAAAGCGCCTACATCAGTTTTGATGAGAAACACTCTCATACTCACTCCAGTCAGGCCTTGGAAGAAAGTAGATTTTAGAGAATCTAAAAGTTCCAAATGGAATCTCTATACAGAAATACATACACACCCACAAAGACCGCACATGCCATTCTAAAGAAAACGGATCGATGCATTGATAGCTAGAGTGTTTTCAGCACTGTCCAAAACAAACAGCCCAGACCTTCATGCTGCTTACAAATGAATTAAGGTTTCACTCTTTCTATCTGTATCTACATTCACTTTGAGCACAAGAGTGCATTCTGTATCATAACAGGTTTCAATGAACCTTTATCATCATAAATTATTTCATTTATATAGCACCTTTCTCATACACAAGGTTGTACAAACGAAAAATACAATAACAAAAAAAATCTTTCAGTAAGATCATCAACCACAGCGAGAAGAAGAGTGAGTTTGTAGCAGACCTCCAGAGTTTAGGGGCCATGACATGAAAACTGTTGCAGTCCAATACCAAAAGGCCTGAGAGCATGAGCAGTGATATATCAGGATACTACAATACCCACAAGCCTCATCACCAACCAACCAGAGGTGTCACATCACAACCATGTTACAAACTACAGCAAATATCACACAGTACAGTGTGTTTGTAAGTTTAGAATACAGAATGTGTTTACTATTACTGGACAATAAATGCAATGTTTGAAAACAAGTAATCTGAGACACTACCGTTCTACTGTGAGACACTACCGTTCTACTGTGAGACACTACTGTTCTACTGTGCAGTTCATATAGTTAGTCGGTTTGTCTATGGAGTCAATGTGTAGGACTTCCAAAATCAAGACCACTTTAAAACTGAACATTTATCATTCAGTAAGGTTATTCAGGCCACACCCATCTATCAAGGGGGGTGGGGTTCTGAGACCTTTATGAAAATGACCTCTCATAAGAACCAGGGCAGATATAAGAACCCATCCCCCACACCCCTTCGGCCCCCCACACAGCGGACCTTCCCTGGCCTGTGCAGGCCCTTCTGTAACTCCTAATGGCCACTGTACTCTCTGTTTGTTTTTCATCATTAACAGCAAAGTGGGCCTCTCAGGGCCCAAAGCCAGACGCAGTCCCGCAGCATATCTTTAATTAGCTCAGTTCTCCTTAGTACACACACACACACACACACACATACACACACATACACACACATCCACAATCCACAAGCTCAAAGTAATTGGTTCTAAGAAAGGGGGGTGAAAGAATTTCTCTAATTAATTTATCTGCCCGCAAGTATAACCAGGAGAGAAGCTGTGGGCCAGTTTACAACCCCACTAGGACACACATGTACACACACACAAACACACAAACACACGTACATACAAATACACACACAAACACGCATATACAAACACACACACAAACACACGCACATACAAACACATACACAAACACATGTACATACAAACACACACACAAACACACGCACATACAAACACACACACAAACACATGTACATACAAACACACACACAAACACACGCACATACAAACACACACACAAACACACGCACATACAAATACACACACAAACACATGCACACACAAACACACGCACATACAAATACACACACAAACACGCACATACAAACACACACACAAACACATGCACACACAAACACACGCACATACAAATACACACACAAACACATGCACACACAAACACACGCACATACAAATACACAC
>JAOXYF010000004.1:18578900-18602532 GCA_028565775.1 Sternarchorhynchus goeldii
ACATATATTATATATACATATATATATAATATTATATAATATTATTCTATATTGCCTTGTGTAAGAGGAGAGTTTGTAAGAATACTTTAAGAATACCCCCCACCACACACATACCTCATAAACACACAAACCTTGTTATGAAGTTAGATGATGTTGATGGTGGTTCATTTGCCCTGATCTGTTTTGGTCCCGCCCCCTTCTGTTGAAGACTCCTTATTGGATTAGTAGTATGACTGGCAGGACTTGCTACCTTTTAGACACATGGCTGCACAGCTGAATATGGTCTCACACAGTGATAGACAGTTCCAGAAAATGTAATATGGTTGTTAGAGGACAGCAAGCCCACCCAAAAGAGCCGAGTTCCAGGTTTCAGGGTGACAACTGTGCTAAATCTACATTTACACTTAAATCATTGGTCATGACCTAAAAGTCTAGCCACCAGGGCTAATTTACAATCACATAGCCCACACACTCCCATAATACACACACAGACATGTATACATGCACACACACACACACACACACACACACACACACACACACAGAAAACAAAGCTTGGCTCAGTGTCAGCCTTGGAGCTGGCTGTGGTTCAGTGTATTTAATAGCTGTGTGTATGTGTGTGTGTGTTTGTGTGTGTGTGTGTGTGTGTGTGTGTGTCAGTACTGGGGGGCTGGGGTTTTGGCAGAGGCCCACGTGGACACACTCGCTCACAGCAGAGCTCTTTGTGTGGGGTGCCATTCCTGCTCTGTGCCTTTGTCCCGCCGTAATTAAACCCCCTACAGGTCCACAGTGCCCTCCACCCTCCACCCTCCACCCTCCACCCTCTACCAAGCAGACAGGGCCAAACGCAGATGCACAGACATATAGACCTGCAGACGCACAGACATACAGTCACATAGACCTGCAGACACACAGTCACACAGACCTGCAGGCACACAGACATATAGACTTGCAGACACGCAGACACACAGATACATAGACCTGCAAACACAAAGACCTGCAGACGCACAGACACAGAGACCTGCAGACACACAGACACATAGACCTGCAGACACATAGACCTGCAAACACACAGACACATAGACCTGCAGACACACAGACACATAGACCTGCAGACACGCAGACACATAGACCTGCAGACACAGTCACACAGACCTGCAAACACACAGACACATAGACCTGCAGACACATAGACCTGCAGACATGCAGACACATAGACCTGCAGACACACAGACCCGCAGATGCACAGACACATACACCTGCAGACACACAGACACAGACCCACAGATGCACAGACACACAGACCCGCAGATGCACAGACACATAGACCTGCAGACACACAGACACATAGACCCGCAGATGCACAGACACATAGACCTGCAGACATGCAGACACATAGACATGCAAATGAGTAGACACACAGCCAGACTGATGGCATGTGAGAGGTCCCGGCCTCTGACCTCCAAAAGGTTAAAGACACTTTCACTTAAAGGCCAATCGGTCACACCCAGCCCCCCTCCTTAAACAAAACACGACTTTCCTCAGAAACACCAGTAATATGTTGAGGATGGAGTGAACAGCAAAGCAATCAAACCCCTTGATGGATCAGGAGAAGAGAAGAGAGGAGAAGACATTGAGGAGAAGAGACGAGAGGAGAAGACATTGAGGAGAAGAGAAGAGAGGAGAAGACATTCAGGAGAAGCCTGATTTTCTGGCTCTTTCTTTGTGCTTCTTTGTGTCTCATTCTGTCTCTGTCTCTTTTTCTGTCCCTCTGTGTGATTCTCTTTCTCTCTCTCATTCTCTCTCCCATCTCTCCTTTCTCTCTCTCTCTCCCTCCCTCCATCTCTCCTTTCTCTCTCTCTCTCCCTCCCTCCATCTCTCCCTTTCTCTCCCTCCCTCCCTCCCTCCATCTCTCCCTTTCTCTCTCTCTCTCCCTCCCTCCATCTCTCCCTTTCTCTCTCTCTCTCTCCCTTTCTCTCTATCTCTCCATCCCTCCATCTCTCCCTTTCTCTCCCTCCCTCCATCTCTCCCTCTCTCTCTCCCCCTTTCTCTCTCTATCTCTCCCTCCATTTCTCCCTCTCTTTCTCTCTCTCTCTGTCACCCCCCCCACATCTCTCTCTCTCTCTCTCTCTCTCTCTCTCTCTATGGTTGTCCTGTCTGGTTCTGTCCTCCATGTTGCCTCGCTGTTCCACTGGGCTTGTAATTACCATTTCATTAAGAAAGACAGTTTGTGAGGGTGAAACTTGTGCGCTTTCCTCTCGGCTGGGAAAAGCGCTCGCCAAATCCCGCACGAGAGCACCAATTATCTCTCCATGTCTGCAATTCACCATGTTGTACTTAGTGGGCAGATCAGTGAAAAAATGAAGTGTGATTGTGCAAAGTGGATCTGAGTGCATTTGTGGATATTACCTGCTCCATAAATATGCACCTATCTGATCTGTCAGAGTAAGAAAAAAATACATAAATAAAACTGAGGATCGAGTCTGTATCTGAAGTTACAATGCTTTGGAAGTAATGTGAACCAAACTGTGTGTGTGTGTGTATATGTATGTGTGGGTATGTTTGTGTGTCAGTGGACATGTGTAAGGGAGTCGAATATGTTCATATAGAGAGGAGAGTGAGTATGTGTGTGTGTGTTTGTGTGTGTGTGTGTGTGTGTGTGTGTGAGTGTGTGTGAGAGTGTGTGTGAGTGTGTGTGTGTGTGTGTGTGTGTGTGTGAGTTTATGTGTGTGTGTGTGTGTGTGTGATTGTGTATGTGTGTGTGTGTGAGTTATAGTGACAGGAGTTTGTGCTCCTCCACTGGAAGCTGCTGCTGCTTCTCTAATTGCATGTCTAGTCTGAATGATGGGACACTTAATTCTTACACAGTCCACACAATCGCTCTCCACTAACATGGACCTTGGGAGAGAGAGAGAGAGAGAGAGAGAGAGAGAGAGAGAGAGAGAGAGAGAGAGAGGGAGTGAGAGAGGAAGAAACAGAGAGAGGGAGAGAGAGAGGGAGTGAGCATATGTGGTTGTGTGGGAAAAAGGGACAGATAGAGGGTCAGAGAAAGAGAGATAGAGAGAGAAAGTGTACGTGTGAGGGAGTGAGAGAGAAAGAATCTGTGTGTGGGTGATAGAACACATATGGATGGGGATGAGAGAATAAGGAATTCTCCACCTGCACTCAGACAGATTAAACAGCAGTTTTACTGAAAACTGTTTCCATCCTCACGCATGTGCACATGGACACACGTGTACACACACACACACACACACACACACCCAAACACACACATATACACACACACACACACCCACACCCACACACACACACACACCCAAACACACACACATTCACACAAACACACGCACACAAACACACATGCACACACACACACATACACACACAAACACCCACACACATACACACACACACACAAACAAAAGCTGCTCACCTGAATAAGGATGGTGTGTGTATTTCTGGCACACACTCTTCGTGTGAGAGACTGTTAACAGTAGGAGACCTGACCCTTGTCCAGTAGGTGGGAGGAGCCCAGACCCCCACTGGCCCTGCCTGAGCTCTTCATTACACTAACCCATCTTTATTAGCACCAATTAAAGGTATCCGTTGGGGAGGGCCGAGCTCCGCCTACGGGGCAGTCCGCACGAGACGGGCCTGAGAGGACACACCTGCTCTTAGCCCAAGTCACACATCCATCCTACTGGTTATGGAAGCCATGCAACTTACCAAGCAACTGACTGACAGGTCGACGGCCAATGTCTGTTCAGCATGTGTCAAGCCTCTTTGACTGTATCTTCTATTACAAGGAAATAATACTTCCATTTGAGGCAGTGTCTGTATGCGACTTCAGCGTGGTGTGGGAGCTGTAATACAGGCCTTGCTGTAAGACCCTAGTGGAGTGTGGGTGGGTGTGAGGTGTAGTTCCCGAGGCTTGGTGGATGGAGTCACAGGGAAGGTGGTGTTCCAGTGGAGTGGTGGGTGAATTCGCAGTGGGGTGTGGATTGTGGAGTCCCACCTGTTGAGAAGTACATTCCCCTCTGGGTGGAGTACATTCCATTCTGGGTGGTGTACATTCCCCTCTGGGTGGAGTACATTCCCCTCTGGGTGGTGTACATTCCCTTCTGGGTGGAGTACATTCCCCTCTGGGTGGTGTACATTTCCCTCTGGGTGGAGTAGATTCCCTTCTGGGTGGAGTACATTCCCTTCTGGGTGGAGTACATTCCCTTCTGACTGCATGGACAGAAGCAGCATGGACAACAGGCCCCAAACCCACCACATCCAAGCCCCTCAACCTGCATTCATGTCTGAGTGTGTGTGTGACGGAGAGAAAATTGAATGCATTCATGTCTGAGTGTGTGTGTGTGTGTGTGTGTCCCTGTTAGCTGCTGCAGAAGGGAGCCCTGCTTTGTGTGAGATGAGATTTAAGTAGTTACATTCAGCTACTACCACAGTTCTTCTCTATGCTCCATCGCCCTCCATCTCTTTCTCTCCATCTCCCTCTCCACCTCTGCCTTGATAAAACGGAGACTTATGGAAAATAATAAATTTTCTCAGCCGCATTAACTGGGATGTAAATCGTTGGGCAATTATGTTTTAATGCCCTTTTAACAGAATGAGTAATTGGGGGTGACATTAGTGGGGTTGATGGCTCTCTCAGCACCAGCTCTGGTCAGTGTGTGTGCTTGTGGCACTGGTTTAGTTGGCTGTATTTAACAGAGTAATCTGACCTTAGGTCATTCAGCGCTGAACAGGATCAGTGTGTGTTACAGAGCAGAAAGGAACAAACCAGCTCCAACTAATTAGTCTAGCCACACACACACACACACACACACACGCAGGCATGCATACACGCACACACACCCATTCAAGCACGTGTAAACTCACACACATGGGCATGCATGCACATGCACATATATACCCACACATTCACAAACAATCATATGGAACTTGGTTTCTGAGCTGTTGATATTTTGTATTATTCTGCTTTAGCAGTACTATTTTAGAATTAAAGCCCAGAAGCTGACAGTCACGCGCTGAAAGCTTAGAGTCCATGGTATCTATGGTATCTATAGTCTATGGTATCTATGGTATCTATAGTCCCTGGTATCTATGGTATCTATAGTCTATGGTATCTATGGTATCTATAGTCCCTGGTATCTATGGTATCTATAGTCCCTGGTATCTATGGTATCTATAGTCTATGGTATCCAAACCATACATTTTTAGAAGTAACTTAACAGTATAGCTTTTCTGTAGTATAGCTTTTCTTTTCTGATACACTCAGTTGACTTTTGGAACCACAGTGTTTTCTAGACCAAGCTGCAAGTTTCCTGTGGCTTTGCTGGAGCTAATGTCCCAGTCTCTATGTTCAGCTGATTCAACTGCTCTCATAAACCATTACTTAAACCCAAAGCCTCCTGGGTAAGATCTGTCATGTGCCTATATCTCCTCCTTCCTGCCGTAACTGCACTACAGCACAGTGGACAGTGAATGGCAGAAGAACAGGAGCTGTTCAGATTAATGCATGCTGCAGAGATGAAACACTGAGAAGAAAATCCTCAGTGTCGTCGTCTCACAGTTCCAGAGTCAAAGCTAAGGGCTCCGTGCCAGTCCCAGAGTCAAAGCTAAGTGCTCAGAGGCAGTCCCAGAGTCAAAGCTAAGAGCTCTGAGCCAGTTCCAGAGTCAAAGATAAGAGCTCAGAGCCAGTCCCAGAGTCAAAGCTAAGAGCTCAGAGCCAGGCCCAGAGTAAAAGCTAAGTAGGACTCCTGTTTTTTAAGGCAGTTGAGGAGAGGGACAGGACAAGATCTGCTGTAGGAGATCTGCTGTAGGAGATCTGCTGTAGGAGATCTGCTGTAGCTCTTTTCAGTGGGGGACAGGAGACCTTGGTTATCTGCAGAAAGCACAGACAGGATCTATGCAGAGTGAGACAAAGGGCAGTACAATCTTCTTTGATCTTCACCAGTTTGTTTATATAAATATTGAATAGCATGGGCCTTGCCTCACACCACACTCCTGAGAGATAACATTAGTCAATTTACTGCTCATTTCTATGCTGTACGTTTCAGAAATAAAAAAAGAAGTTAAATAAGTAATAGTTTTCTATTCAGGACAAAAGGAACAATAAAGTAAAAAGAAATTAATAAGAATTAAATCAATAATTTAAAATACACAAAATTTACTGAAGATTACTGTTCACACAAATGCCTCTGAACTTGACTATTAATGTTAAAATGATCACTCGTTTTAAAGTGTAAGATTAGAAATAGGTGATTCTAGATTTTAGAGAAGTATCCAACTCTCAGATCCAAATTAGATCCTGTTTCATTAGACCAGCTGACTCCTTTAGTATTTTTTATTAGAGTTTTTTTATGTTGTCTGTATTTGTTGTTTCTGCTTAAAATCAAATTTTTACAAATTTTTATTTTTGCTTTGTTTTATTTCAAAAATCGTATTATTTTTCCTCTTGCCAGCGTTGGCCTGGATGACTACTTGCTTACTGTCAAATATGTTGTCACATTTGTGTTTGGATTTGTTCAATACCAGTTACTTGGTGGGACTCCTTTGTGCTGTTCTGGGCTCGTCTGTGTGATCTCCTGACCCTTTAAAGGAACACACTGATTGGCTGTGTTGGTGGCTAAACACTGAACGCAGAGAGGAAAAAAGGCTGTAAATATGTTAACATAGAATCAACTGTATTATTCCCAAGAGATAAGCAAAAAATGTATCTTTCTAATGAGTCCCCCCTTCACCTCTCTCTCTCTTTCTGTTTTTATTTCTCTATTGTTCTTTCTCTGCTCTGTCACGGGTATCGTCTGCAACAGAAGGGGAGCCGTTTCACTGGATCCAAAATTTACGAGCAATTAAAAGGCAAACGACGTGAGGCATCCATCAGTAGCGTGAGTGACTGCGGCGGAGGTGAGGGGGTGGAACGACGTGAGGCATCCGTCAGCGGCGTGGGTGACTGCGGCGGAGGTAAGGGGGTGGAACGACGTGAGGCATCCGTCAGCGGCGTGGGTGACTGCGGCGGAGGTGAGGGGGTGGACCGACGTGAGGCATCCGTCAGCGGCGTGGGTGACTGTGGCGGAGGTGAGGGGGTGGAACGACGTGAGGCATGCGTCAGCGGCGTGGGTGACTGCGGCGGAGGTGAGGGGGTGGAACGACGTGAGGCATCCGTCAGCGGCGTGGGTGACTGCGGCGGAGGTGAGGGGCTGGAACGACGTGAGGCATCCGTCAGTGGCGTGGGTGACTGCGGCAGGGGTGAGGGGCTGGAACGACGTGAGGCATCCGTCAGTGGCGTGGGTGACTGCGGCGGAGGTGAGGGGCTGGCACTAAAACACACACTATATACTTTTATATCTGTTTTCCCTCCGAAGAGGGAAGGTTATAGCCAAATCACACTTTATGAGCCGAAGCATAGCCAGCATGTAGACATCTTCAGAAGAGCTCAGAGGTCACTGCACGTCTGTAGTTTTAAGACGTTTCTCAATCTGTTTTCTGTAAGAAAACTGTGTAATGAGGGAAAACAAAGGCAAAAAGCCAAAGAAAACACTGCTGAATGGAAGTAAAATCTGACCTGCAGCTGAGTGTTAAATGACAGCCATTAAGGGTTTGGTGGTGTTATTTTGCACTGGAATCCTGTTATTAATACCGTTGCTGTGATATAACTGAAACAGAGCCCCTTTAATTGTCGCATCATTGTGAAATGTGCTATCATCAAACACAGCCACACAATGTGTCATGTTTTTTTCACTCAAAGCATACATATCCACGCAAATGCACACATGCACATTTACATTCCGCCTCCTCCTCTCTGTCTCTCTCTGGATGAAGAAGGCCAGGACTCATTTGCTTTTCTTAATTATATTGTAATGTACGTTTCATTTGCAAATGATGGCAATTAATTATTATGATTGGGAACAAAATGCTCCAAACGTAAACATTATAATAGTTTCTCATAAACAACGCATCATTTTTCAAAAAGTCACTGGAATCTTCTCTCATTTTTAATGCCATGGGTTTGTGTCTGTGCCTCACTGATCCTACAGTCTTGTTGATATTCACTTTGTCTTTTTTGGGGGGGCAAAGAGTCTTTGATCTTTTTTTCCTCTGATTCTTCTCTCCTTCTGAGGCTGTAATTACAGTGGTTTCACCTTTTCTTTACAAAGAGATTAAATTAAATTAAAGGTGTTTGTGCTCGTTTCTGGGCCAGGTGCTGAAGGTATGAAACGCTGATGCCTGAACACACTGGATTTGTCTCTGCCGGATCATTTATGGATCTCAGAGAAGAGAAAGAAAATGTGGGACGAATACAGAGCACTGCAGACACGTGTGTGTCTATGTGTGAGTGTGTGTGCATGCGTGTGTGTGTGTGTGTGTGTGTGTCTGCCATGATACGAAAGACTACGACAATGACAAATGCTTATGTTAACCCCAAAGCCTTTACTGAATCAAACAAATGGATAACCTCTCCCCCTCGTCCCTTCTCCTCTCTCCCCCGTCTCTTCCTCTCTTCCCCTCGTTCTCTCTCCCCCTCTCCCCATCTCTCTCTCCCTTTCCTTGCCCTCACTTTCCATCTCATTCTCTGCTGGGTGTTGGGGCGTTCACTGACATCACAGTGAGGCTAGCAACAGCCAATAAATTATGAGTGACAAGCATTTCAGCCAATAAAAGCACTGCCGTATTTCTTGGGCAGTAAATCTGCGCCAGATTGAGGTGGTGTGTGTCAGTCGACGCCTTTATAGTCGCTCAGAGATGGAGCTGAGAGCTCAGTATGATGCCCCAGCGTACCCGAAGCACGCTCGCTTGTACACGCACGTGCACACACACACACACACACACACACACACACACACACACACACACACACACACACACACACACACACTCCACAGAGGTCACTTTCTCTCTTACACATAACATAAACACAAGGAATGCTGAAATATACATACGTTCTCGATTAAATGTCACAACTGACAGACACTGTGCTGTTCCTTCCAGCACCACCATCTGTCCTTTATGCTTTTGATGGTTATTGAAATCAAACTGTACAACACTCCCTAAACCACTCCCTAAACCACTCCCTAAACCACTCCCTAAACCACTCGCTGATCCCTCTTTAGACCCCTCCCTTGACTCCTCCCCCAACCTCTCAACAGACCACAGCCAAATACATCCCCCCTAGACCACTCCCACAGACCACTTGCCCAGATCATGTCCCAATACACATCCCAAGACACTCCTCCCAGACCACTCCCCAAACCACACCCCAGCACACTCTCCCTCAGACCCCTCACTAACATACACACTTCCCTTGACTGATCAACCCTCCTTAACACAGATCCATGAGCTCTCATGAACCTTAATCACAAGCACTGCCACTCCCTGCTCCACATGCATCATCACTACATCAGACAACTGCACAAAAGCAACGCCTGCTTCCCTGCTTCACAGAAACCCATTACACCCATTTTTGCTGTCCCCAACGCAGTTTCTAGTTAACACATACCTGCACACCTACAAACACACACACACACACACACACATACCCGCACATGTACACACACACACACACCCCCGCACATATACACATACACACACACACACACACACCCGCACATGTACACACACACACACACACACACACACACCTGCACATGTACACACGTACACACACACATACCCGCACGTGTACACACGCACACACATACCCGCACATGTACACGCACACACACACACACATACCCACACGTGTACGCACACATACCTACACGTGTACACACACACAACACCCCCCCCCACACACACACACGTGTACACACACACACACACACACATACCTGCACACACACACACACACCCACATGCATACACACCCCCGATGTCCTGTGAGTGTATATCATCATCAATATCATGTAATTAGTCTGTCCACACAAGCATGTATAAGGAGATGATAGAATTACTGGACCCTCTGCTGACAGACCCAGAACGGATCCTTCCACGCAAGAACATGCTGCTGATTCACGTTAATCTGATAAAACCATTATTCCACAACCCCCAAAACCTGGATTATGCAAGTTTCATTACAGCAAAGTGCACAGACAGAGATTAAAAGAGATGGAGAAAGAAGAGAAGAGAAGAGAAGGAGAGGAGAGGAGAGTGTATATAGTAAATTATAATTCTTTGACTACTGCATCCAGAAGCTACACATTTGTCTCCAATCCGTCGTTTTCTGACACTGTAAATGCATTGTAGAAGTTTTATAAAAGCATTTATATGAGGTCCTGAAGAAGGAGTGATAAAATGGCCTTCACCCAGTTCAGGTTCTACCCACTCTAACTGTATCTCACTGGTGTAACTCAAGGGGGTTACAGAACATCTCACTGTTCTCTCTCTCTTGCACACAGAGAATAAAAACGTATCAACCTGTAAACACATACTGATATACTCTATCTACATCTATACAAATATGCAAATAGGCATTCATCACACACACACAAGGACACAGACTTAGATTATGAATTGCTATGAACACACACTATACACACACTCTCCTGCAATCCCATGGAGCCAGTCAGGTACCAAACACTTTCTAAGGAACCAGGGCTTAAGTTCTTGTCTCACATGTTCGGTTTGTAAGCACACAGGTGTTCATTACACCAGCGTATGGCATGTTCGGCTGTCCTGGTCTGTATGTTGCACAGTATATGTGTTACGGCACTGCATGGCTTTTCCAAGCTTCAGTGGTCTGGGTGGAGTGAGTGGAGTCATGTCGAAGCTGTGTATACTGAAGCATATCAGTGGTGTGCAGCACAGGGTGTGAGAATTAGATTAGAGTTAGGATTAGAGTTAGGTGTAAACTACTTGTCAAAGATGTAGTATTCAGCCCTATTCATAAATTCAGATGGTTTATGGGGGGAAAGGATTTAATGTAAGAACTTATAGGTTGAGTTAAAGGGGTGGGGAGAAGGAATAAGGAATTATGCTTTGGGGTTTAGGATTTAGAGGTTAGGGATTAAGGGTCAGGATTGGGTGTGGCCTACCTGTCATGGACGTGGTATCCAGCACCATTGGTGATCCAGCCTGGTTGGTTGGGGTCTGGAATCTTTGCTGTCCTTGCAATCAGGTGCTGAACGTCTCTCCAAGATAAATCTGGGCTGCAGCACACAGCAAATACAGCCAGCACCAAGGACATATAATCACAACTGAGCAAATAACAAACACTATGCGCACTTATATATATGAACATGAATACACACACAAACTTGTAGTGCTGAAGATATAGGTCAGCACCTGACGCACATGTAATCTTCACTCATTTTAAGGTGCTATTCCAGTTGGGTTTAAATTATAGCATCAAAATCTGGCAATCGAACTGGGACCATTTCCACTCTATTAAAAGGAAGTGGACAAGATGAACAAGATGCTTCCCTGCAGATCAGAGTAGCCTGGCAGCAGAGTTGGTTGTCATATATGCCAATACACTGATGGAAACCAATTAATACATCTAAGAGGCAGGACTCATATACACATACACACCCTAACATAGTAACATAGTAAACAAAGTGTGTGTGTGCATGTGTGTGTGAGTATATATATATAACATTAGCCTGGACTGACACCACGCACCCGGCTCTGATCACCAGCATGAAGTCTTTCTTCTCCTGATCTGCTCTAAAACCCCTCAAGAGCCTTCAAGAACCTACAGATCCTAAACACACGCATGATCTGCACCATATACGAAATGATTCAGGACAAACATGCAACTGGGATGATTAGACAAGTGGGATGATTTGCAACCTAAAATTGCAAAGCTATCTATAAACATCTATAACACAAATTTGATCGATTAGATCTTATTAGCCAGCATATTTAAGGTATCAGGTGACATTTACAGCATTTAGCTGACACTTTTATCCAAAGCAACTTTGTTACTGAATACATCTTGAGCAGTTGAAGGTTAAAGGGCTTTGCTCAGGGGCCCAGCAGTGACAACATAGCAGAGGTGGGGTTTGAACCAGCAACCTTCTGAATACTAGTCAAGTGCCTTAACAGGGTGCAAATTTTAGGATGTAAAATTCTGTCTGTGAAGGGAGCTCACTACTAGATTTTGGGCCAGACCCAAAGGGGTAACACAAAGGGGTAAAATAGTGATTAAAAAGAGCAAGAAGAGGACAGTTACTGCTCCTGTGTACATTAGAGAAGCCACAAATGTAACACTGCTAATAAAAATGAGAATATATATATATATATATATAATTTATTTATTTATTTAAGCTTCAGTTTCAAAGGCATGGAAGTAGAGGCTGTGTGTTACACCTTTGAACTGTTTTTTTTGTGTGTGCGTGTGCACGATATGCTATTGGCAGAAGCGTGACTCAGTTAGTGTACAAACGCTTCTCACTCCCGCTCCCATTAGGACCGGATACTCCAGCACACACACACACACGCACACACACACACACACACACACACACACACACACGCACACATGCACACACGCACACACTCCAGAAAAAACTGCAGAAAGCCCCCCAGCCCCGGTTGGGTTTGCATAAAGCAAACAAAATTAAATTTGCTTTGCTAAATCAAAGCTTGTATGGCATTCCAAGCCGCTCTCTCTGGGACAAATTACTTCAAACGGCCTCCTTTGTATCATAACAAAATAAAAGCGGAGAGAAGGAGATCATTCCAATCAACAGCTCAGTGAAAACCTCGACACGGGAATTAATTACTGCAGCTCAGTGCAGGCTGGGCCAGAATCTCCCAGAACTACCACGACACACACTGCCATTTACTGGCAAAAGGCAGGTCTGCTCTTGAACACCCACTCCTGGCTAAGATTCCACTAATGTGTGAGAGGGTTTTTTATTTGTTTTTGTTTGTTTTTTTGGCTCCAAAAAATGTAAATCTGCTGGATTAGGTGAACGTCTTATATGTCTAGCAGTTAAAGAGAGTTTCTCTAGCAGGTTGTCTAAAACAAATACACTGACCCAACTCTGACAATATCAGTGTGCATGTAAGCCCAGGCCTTTGAGTGGAGACGAACTCAGAGACAGATGAAGGGCTCTGTAAGCCAAATGGCAGGGAAGATGTTTCACTGATCAATATGACTCTGCACACACTGAGCTTTCTGAGCTTTCGGTGAAGCGCTTTCAATGGGTTTCTCTGTCTGTGTGTGTGTATGTGTGTGTGTGTGTGTGTGTGTGTAACACTGCATATGCCTATTAAGAAAGTGTTAAAGTGATAATGAAAGTGTCTACACACAGTATGTGGGATGTGTGGATCTCCATCTCTCTCTCTCTCTCTCTCTCTCTCCCTCTCTCTCTCTCTCCCTCCCTTTCTCTGTGTTTATGTGTATGCATGTACATATGTGTCTGTAGCTGGTGTTATCGTGTTTCCAATTAAGTTGAACTGTGGCCCAGATCAATGCAAATGCTGTGAGTGTGTGCGTGTGTGTGCACACGTGCATACATGTGTGTGCCTACCGCAAATGAGCAGCAGTGGGAATGTGCTGAGGAATAATTTCCCCAGGGCCATATAGTAGTTGTAGAGAGGAGAGGAGAGGGGAGGAGAGGAGAGGAGAGGAGAGGAGAGGAGAGGAGAGGAGAGGAGAGGTCATCCATATACTTGTTAAGGTTCTGAGCAGGTTGTTATTTGTTTGGTTAACTGGGGAGACTGGGGAGATTGTCATTATTGGACAGGTTGTAACTGATAGAGAAATTTGCATATCACTCAGTAAAATCGCTTACAGTCACTGCAGAAACCATCAGCCTTCTCTGAGAGGTTTGAGACCTATTGCAGGAGTGTAGGAGTGGGTGTGTTCATTGCGGTGTTTAGGTGTGTATATATGTGGGTGTGTATGTAGGTGTGTGTGTTCAATTAATTTTTTAAAGTGTTTCAGACATGAGTGAGAAGCTGAGGTTTACATGAGTGTAAGTGTATCTGCATGTGTGTTTTTGTGAGTGTGTGTGTGGGAGTGTGTATTTAGGAGGTACTTGGTGAGCTGAATGTTGCGTTAAACATGATTAGAGGGGCGGAGTCAAATTCGTGCACAGCATCTACAATCAGATAACCTTGATTACTCGAATCCCAGGAGAGAAAGAGAAACTGTCAGGCAAGAAAGACAAAAAGAAAGATATAAATAGGAATATAAATATAGCTTCTCTTGTTGATACACTTATATTGTTATTCATTATAATGCCAATGCTGAAAACTGTATTGGAGTAGCACTGTAATATTGCACTAGATATAATCATGTCAATAAAGCTATCATATATTGAATCAAAGGAGAGGAACCAAGAAATGTAGGATTATAAGTGAGTTTGAGTGTGGGAGAGAGCATGTGTGTGACTAAACAGGTGTGTAGAGGTGCATGTGTTACTGAGGGTGGGTACTTTTTACAACATACACAACAGATCCTGAACACATGCAGCACCAGGCTACCAAACAAAATGTTATTCTAATTTATTCGCTTATTAGAATATTCCACAGGTGGTGGCTGTAGTATGCAAACAGGAGGCTAATAACTCCTGTGATTGTAATATTTCCATATTCGGTAAACTTTACTGAAAGGCACTGTTTAGAAGGCTACATGATACCTACAACTGACTTAAATGTACATAAACATTTATAAATGCTCATTCCAGTAAGCATCGACCTGTCATATAATCTGCTTTTATCAGACACAAGGTACAGGTGGAAGATACATTATCAGACCCAAGGTACAGGTGAAAGATACATTATCAGACACAAGGAACAGGTGGAAGACACATTATCAGACACAAGGTACAGGTGGAAGAAACATTAGCGGTGAGGCTAATGGAATATGAGTGTCCGGTTTTGGTTTGTTGAAAACGTGGCAAGCCTAATGACATAAGACTGATGATACGCAACAGCTTGTCAGGTAAAGATGCTGAAAAATTTCAAAAAGATGCTCAGAAGAATGTCTTGTACTGTTGTAACAATGACATGAAAAACTGAAGAGTAACATATATTTTAGTGAAGTTTCTGACATTGACAGTTTTTACCCTCACATTAAAAGTCAGTTATGTTCAGAAATAATCTAGGAACCAAGATGCAGGCACAACATAATAAAAATGGGTTTTGTCAATCACTGTGTAATTTTTACCATTCAACTTAAAATGTATTAAGTTAGTAAGCAATTATCCATATTATATTTCCATATAATGAAATAGAAATAGAAATATATTTCTATTCCATAGAAATATTTCTGTGGAATTTGCTTATATGAGTAAATTAATGAATGACCAACATCTCACCAGTCACTGACCAGTACTGAATAATAAAAAAAATCAACCATAATTCAAAACACAATAAGTTTTTTAAGAAAGCTAACTAGTCACTTATAGCTAAGTTAATGTTAGTTACTAAACTGTTAGTTACTAAACTGTTAGTCCTCAGGCTTTGTAGCAACTAGTTGCTAACTTTTAGCATTGATTGCTTAAAATACTAATCTTTTAAAAAAGAAACTGCGTTAAACATGTTTTTCCTCTATTCCAAGTGTTTAATTCTAAGACATGGTTTAAAAGTCAGACAGTGCCACTGCAGCATATACTGAATAGCTGCTGAAGGTTCTTTTCCCTGTGATTTTAATAAAATGCTTAAAAAATAATATTAAACACTTTTGCCCTGTATTAATAAGTTTTTGCTGTGTATTTAACTTTTAATTATCACAGTGTAAAATGCATATGCCAGTCGGCTCACTTTACTAGAGAAAATATATGTAACTCATTACACTAGAAAATATATGTAACTCATTAAGTCAAAGCACTGCATAAGGATTCAAAAACACTGAACCTATTTAAGCCCACTGGCAACTTTAGTTAACGTAGTGTCTCTTCAGTAAAAAATAAAAATAAAAAAAAATAATAAAGGTTTTGTGTTATTACAGATTTTTAGACACATATGATAAAATACAATTATTGAAAGGATTGTTTAGACACTACACTTAATTTAAATGTATTTACTGTAATTGGTAAGTTTACAGTCATATATTGTAGCTTACCTGTTAAAAAAAAGTCTTTACTAAAACTTTACTAAAATATCTGTTACACTGTAGCATATCACTGTTATGAAAGAAAAGGAGATACAACAGTGCATTTCTTTGAAGTCCTCACTTTTGTAAAATTTTTTGTTTGTATTATCGTCATTGTCACACTGAAATACCAAAAAAATAGTGTTTTCAGCTCCACCTACTGTTAAAACATCCTAATGTCATCAAAAATGTCATTTGACATATAAAGTTGACGAAACCACTTTATAACTGCTGATGTTTGCATTTATGAATGCTTATGTATGCTTATATTAGTTATCGTGAAGGACTGAAGTAGGTGTCATGTAGCTTCCAGTTAAGTGTTATCCTGTATTCGAATGGCTGCTCTTGTGCGTGGAGGATTGGCTCTGATTGGCTGTGCAGATGATTACCCTGGCCTATCTTGTGGGCGGAGGATTGGCTCTGATTGGCTGTGCAGATACATACGCTGGCCTATCTTGGGACGAGCAGATGTAAGACAACGACTGCCCCTTCCCATCATGCTAAGCTGCTAATGCAAAATGTAAAACTAAATTGATAACACTTAAAATTATGTTAATGATTTCATGTTAATTATAGTGTTAATTAGTATCTACTGGCTTCCATTCATATTAGCATGTTAGCACCCCCTTCAAAAGTCACTTTCTTTAATTGGCCACTGCAGCTACTAAGCAAACTTATCCTGCAGGGTAAATGAAGGTCTGTCAGCAGAGAACACTGAAGGCCAGAAAGTTGAGAAGAGCAGAGAGACAAACTGACTAAAAAAGATTTTTTAAACTCATCCAAAACATACATTCCATTTTTGAAGAGAAAATGGTAAGCAACGAAGATATATTGGACGTGTGTTTAAGTGTGTGTGTGTGTGTCTGTGTGTGAGAGAGAGAGAGAACTTTGTGTGTGTCAGAGAGAGTCAAGAGTCTAGAGGATTTATATTTCAGCTATAAAATAATGTTTCTCCAGAACCACGGGGCAACACAAAAGAAGAGCATAGGGTTAGACAATACAGATAACAGATAAAAGCTAGCACATTCATTTAAAAAATGTCATTAAACGGAGTATCATTTGTTACATATTTGTTGTAAGTCACTGTGTGTTGAGTCTGATGGCATGAGGGAAGATACTGCTGGAAGATACTGCTGTCTGGTTGTGAGGGCCTGAATGCTTCAGTACCTCTTCCCAGATGGTAGAAGAGAGAAAAGTTTTTGTGATGGGTGAGTGAGATCTTCTACAATATTGGTGGCTTTTCGGAAGCAGCGTGTGTTGTAAGTATCCATGATGGAGGAAAGAATCAAAATCAAATCAAATCAAAGAGAAACTCAGGTCATCTTTTTGTCGTCACTATTCTCTGCAGGGTCTTCTGGTCCAAGATGCAGGTGCTCAGGATGCTCTCTACCGTCTCTCTGTAGAACATAATGAGGATGATGATGGTAGGGGGACTATGGAGCTTGTACTGGGGATCCAGGTGAAGTTGTCTTTTATTTTCTCCACATTCAGAGTCAGGGACAGTGGTACTGAAGCACGTAGGGACAGTGGTATTGAAGCAGGTGGGGACAGTGGTATTGAAGCAGGTGGGGACAGTGGTATTGAAGCGCATAGGGACAGTGGTAATGAAGTGCATAGGGACAGTGGTATTGAAGCATGTAGGGACAGTGGTATTGAAGCGAATAGGGACAGTGGCACTGAAGCGCATAGGGACAGTGCTACTGAAGCATGTAGGGACAGTGGTACTGACCTACATTCTCGTATTAATAATTATTCCAGTTGATTTGGTATTGTGGTTCATGCCAATAAAGCTATCTGAATTTGAATTTGAGAGGGCCAGAAAGAAAGAGTGCAAGTTGTGGTTATCAGAGAGACAGAGAGACAGAGACAGACAGCACACACATAGTGGATAGAAAATAGGGATGGTGTGTATACTAGGAATGACAAGTGAGGGACAGGTTACCTAGTGCTTGAGGGGAAGTGTGTGTGTGTGTGTGTGTGTGTGTGTGCACATGTGTGTGTATGTGTGAGTGTGTGTGTGCACGTGTGTGTGTGTGTATGTGTGTACAAGCTAAGGGCAGGGGGGAGCGCTATGGGTGGATGTAACTGTCCTGTTATCTGGTGGGTGGTGAGTGTGTGTGTGTGTGTAGGTGTGTGTGTATGCATGTGTGTACTGTGGGTGGTGTTGGAGGATGTAGCTACTCACTTTGCCTCCAGCACTAAGGCCAGCACTCCTGCAGCAGTTGGAGCAGCACTGGATGTTCCAGTAAAGTGTGTGACACAGCCTTCACCAAGGTTAGACACAGTTACCTACACACACACACACACACACACACACACACACACACTTCAAATGTGTAACAGGCATAGTGGCTGGGTGTGTGACAGAGTTAGAGACAGACAGAGGCAGAGAGGGAGAAAAAAAGAAGATCTCAGAGTGAGTGAGGCAGTGACAGAGAGTCGGTGCAGTCCTGTCTGCTGCCTGTGCTGGAGGTTAGAGCTGATGTTCATTCACAGTCTGAGCTGACATCACCCTAAGGCTGCCTTACACTGTTGGACTGGGTGTCCACACATCAACACCTCTCTCTCCAGTGCTTTACCCCCAATTAACACCTGCTCATATGCATACACCCAGAGGTACACACAGGTACACACATACACACACATGTACATATGTATGTCTTTTGTGTATAAATATTACATGGTCTCTGTATCCTAGTTCAAATTTTGCCCTAGTCAAACTGGGGCAAAATAATATGTTCCCTCCCTCCTTTAGTGTCTGTCTGTCTTTTTTTACTCTATTACTCTTTCTGTCTGTTCACACACACACACACACACACACACACACACACACACACACACACACACACACACTTCGCAGTTAACTGTAGCTGCTCATGCCCTGGCTACACAGCAGGATACAGAGGATCACTGATGATACACTGCTAGGTGTTAATTGGCAAATCTCTAAGGAAGTGCTAAATATAGCTGGGTGCTTGGCAGAAGGACTTTGGTTCTACAAGCTCAGAGCTGCACTCAAGCCTTTGCCCCAGTACACACACATCAGCAAACAGAAAACTATGCTTCACAATGGCTACCTTTAACTCTTATGACCTCACCAGAGGCAGGGAGTCGAGGCTCCCAGTGGGAGTGACAGCCATGGTGGCAGGGCAGGGCTCCCCGAAGGAGGCGGGCTCTCCTGTGTGACTGACAGCTCCGATGGCAATGGTGTAGACGCTGTTGACGTAACCATCGGCCCCACAGTGATCGTCCAACATTCCACCGTTGCCAGACGCCCACACAAAGATACTGCCCTTACCACCTCGACCCTACACACACACACACATGCGTGCGCACACACACGCACGCGCACACGCACGCGCAAGCACACACACAGCGTGTGAGGACTTCCTGAAAAAATGTGAGGATGTGTGTGTTTGCAGGTGTCTCTGCTGGTACCTTGTTGGCGCCCAGGTGTAGTGCTTTCTCCGCAAGTATACCAGGTCCTCCGAGCTCCATCCCATCGTCCTGCGGGCCCCAGGAGCATGTGTAGATGTCAATAAAGTCATTGTTGTAGGTGAGAGCCGAGGCTTCCATAGAGTCCGTCACTACAGACCCGTCCAAGAGACGAATACCTCAGAGCATCAAAAAGAGACAAATATATAAATATACTGGGGGAGAGAATGTATTTAAGTGATTCAGTTCACATATTAAAGATGTTACTTTCTGTTTTTCAATGACAGGAAAATAATTTCTACTGTTTCTAAGTCAGTGAGATCCTCACAGCATAAATATACATGGTTTTCTAAGGTTACTGAGTTTAGTGTACAGTGTTCAAGTATACTGGGATTAGTGAAAAGAGCAGTAGTGTACTGGTTTAGTGTATAGGACTGCACTGGATACTGGCTTTAGAGTATAATTCTAGTGTACTGGATTTAGTATGTAAGGCAGCATTGTGGTGTGTATAGTGTATTTGTGTGTATAGTGTATAGTGTATGTAAGGCAGTTGTGTACAGGGTTTAGTATTTAAGGCAGTATTGTGGTGGGTATAGTGGGTTTAGTACTTACCTCCTATGCGAGCATTGAAGGCGATGCCCACTCCGCAGTAGGAGTTATTAGCCTCCATCGCAATCTCTCCTGCACACTTTGTGCCATGACTGCAAAAGTGTAACGCACATTTAAAAAAAAAAATAAACAAATGATTTAATAATTTGATTAACTGATTAAGATGTTCAATACATGCAGCTAGGTTTGAAGGATGAACTAATAAATAAACTGTGAGAGCTGTTCTGTAGTGTTACAGGTGCAGTGAGAGCTGTTATGTAGTGTTACAGGTGCAGTGAGAGCTGTTCTGTGGTGTTACAGGTGCAGTGTGAGCTGTTATGTAGTGTTACAGGCGCAGTGTCATAAAGGGAGTGAACGATACCTATTCTCCTCGTCTCTCAGTGGCATGGGATCATGGGAAAGGCCATGGGCGCTACGCAGGTCAAAGCTTGCAAACGCCTCCTGTAGGCGACAAGCAGAACACTGTTCAAAGATCATATACAGGGCTGTCAGCAACACATGACCAATCACCTCTTAAGCAGATCCCTGTAAATCACTGCAGTGTACAGGAATATCACATGGCTGGTGTTTAGGTTTAAGTCACAGCTGTGCTGTGTGCTGCCTGTGGCTCAGGTCCTCAGATTTTTTTTAGACACTTTTGCAACTTTTCAAAACCACATCCTTGCTCATACTTGCACTGCTGGAATAAAGCATAAATATAATTCCTTGGGCACAATTCAGAAGTTAATGTTCACTTCCAACTGTAGGCCAGAGACCCACTTGGTTGAGCTTTACTGGTTATGTTTACTGGTTATGTTTACTGGTTACGTTTCGCGGCACCTTCATTGGAGATCCGCTGTGGTTTAATTCACGGATCTTTGCTGCACAGCTGGAAAGCAAAGCGTAATGATCTGGAACATCACGCTGAACAAGCACGTGAGTCATGGGTCAGGATGCACACGTCAGGAAGGGAAGACGGCAGAGTCCCACTCCTTCATCTTCCTGCTCACGTCAGGTGGCTCTGCGGAGAGCTGAGCGTTCCGCCGTGAGCTTCCACAGCTGGGCGCCGCAGTGGTGAGCCAGAGCCCAGTGAATCAGCACAACTGGTTGCACGGTAGAGGAGGCCCATGGAAGACTGTCCAGCAGGTTTTCTCAATCAGACACCTTAACCAGCGTCCAGAGACACGTCTGGAGAACAATCACAAACACATCTTGTCCGTGTGGCGCTCTAATGTAATCAGAACTTGAAACAAAAGCCCAAGAACACTTTCCACATGGGGTCTCCTCTCTCCGTCCCCTGGTGGGGCCTAAATTCATTTGTTAAATCGGTCGATGCTCTAGAAAAGAGGGAGAAGAAGCGTTGTGCTGGTGGCTTTCATCTGGGCTGCAGCAACGGTGTTACAGATGGCAGCAGCAGAAACGTGGCTTCCTGTTCCTACCTGCTGCAGGGACGCAGTGTTTGTCTGCACACCAAAATCTGATCGTATTTTATTTTGTTGGTTGTGTATCTGACAGCAGATTTTGGCATGAAGGGGGCATGTTTGTGTGTGTGTGGGGGGGAGGGGGGGGGGCATACAGACATTCAGAGCTCAAAAAAAACCACAAAAACAAATAAAACTAAGTCACTTGGTGCCTCAGCACAGATCACTGCAGTCTGGAGCTCTGGATGTCTGGAACAGGAAGAAAAGGAATACTCACAAAATTCTTCTTCAAATCCAGGTTTGAATGATCCACACCTGCAAATCCACAGACGACTAATCAGAATTCACATGTTCAGTCGCACAATTTATATGAATTAAAACCCCACATTTTAATGCAGAATTATTTACATTTAGAGTATTTTGATTATTTCCTGTATTAACTTTTAATCTATGGCTTTTTGAGACCACTAAATGCCTCTCCTAAAAGATTTTCATCATTTCAGATTTCACATGTGATGGTATGTGACCTGTAATCTGTTTGCAATGCACCCACTGATCATTTTTGCACAAATCCTGTCTTACCAGCAAAAACAAAAAACATATTGGTGAGGTGACTCACGGTAATACAAGTACAAAATAGAAGGACTAGTAGTTCATGTATTTATCTTGCTCTGGGTGACAGAAAACAGTTAATCACCTCTACATGACCAGACTGAGAAGACAAAAAAAAGCCAGACAGCTTTTGCTGAGCATGTGCAGTGGAGAGAAGGTCCACTGAGCATGTGCAATAGAGGGGGGCCACTGATCATGTGCAGTAGAGAGGGGCCACTGAGCATGTGCAGTAGAGAGGGGCCACTGAGCACATACGGCAGAGGAACCATTGTGCATGTGCAATGGTGGAGGGAACAAGACCACTTTCTGCCTTTGTCCCACCCTGGTAGACTGCAGACGTTACTATAGAAACATACCCTGATCCCCACTCCACAGCCTGGCTGTGCTGGATCTTTTGCCCACACATACAAATGCACACATGCTGACTTTTAATGCCCTTTCCTTCCAAACGACAGTCAAATAACAGGACTATTAAAAAGTGAATGTCCTGTTCACTGCCTCCCTGTACTCAGTGCATTTCTTTCTCCCTGTCTCTGTGTTAACCATCTCTCTTTTTATATTTCTCTTTCTAAATGTGTGTGTGTGTGTGTGTGTGTGTGTGTGTGTGTGTGTGTGTGTGTGTGAGAAACACTCTAATATAAATGACCTGAATCTACAGCTGAGGGTCCTCACTCCCTTCTTCACACTCTCCAGTGGGCAGCTGGAACACGATTGCTTTTCTTACCAGCCGGCCTCACACACAGCCCAGCACCACCCAACCCCACACCGAGTCCAAAACGCCTCCACATTTCGAAGCTCTAACCAAGCTGTTCACATGTCTCATGTCTGCAGAAACAAGCAGAACACGTCGAGAACCGAGTTCTACAGGTGCCATTTGGTAGATGCACAGCAGGAGCCAGTCAGATCTGCTATAAAACACCTGTTTCAGATCATTACCCATGACCAGTCATCTAAAGGAATGAATTTCAACAATGTTTCAAAATAAAAGATTAGTTCATTCATTTCCCGTTTTGCAGGTTGTGATTTTACACTTTGCAAATCGAAGCCTCAAAGTCTTGAACTCGATTCACTGTTTTCCAGAATCATGAGTGTAAACACAGTAGCCTGCCCCATTACAGACTTAACGGATCCTTAATTGATTCCAGGTAAAACTAACAGGTGTTTAAAGCATGCACTCAGAGCCACATTCAGACTGATAAATGCTCTCTCCCAATAAGTGTGTGTATGTGTGTGTTTATGTGTGTGTATGTGTGTGTATATGTGTGTGTTTATGTGTGTGTATGTGTGTGTGGTTTTTCTGACTGGGCCTGGAGTCTACGAGGTACATGAAAGCAGCTGTTTCTGTGCAGGAAGGGTTAGAGCAGCTGTAATGATGCTCTTCCTGATGTAGTTGGGGCTGCTTCACTGTGTGCTGTGCTCACAGCTAATGAAGTCCTCAAAACCACACACACACACACACACACACACACACACACACACACACACACACACACACACACACAGACACACACACACACAC
>JAOXYF010000004.1:18660719-18673384 GCA_028565775.1 Sternarchorhynchus goeldii
TGTACACTCTTTAATATTACACACTAGTGTCTGTACACTCTTTAATATTACACACTAGTGTCTGTACACTCTTTAATTTTACACACTAGTCTCTGTACACTCTTTAATATTACACACCAGTGTCTGTACACTCTTTAATATTACACACTAGTGTCTGTACACTCTTTAATATTACACACTAGTGTCTGTACACTCTTTAATATTACACACTAGTCTCTGTACACTCTTTAATACCTGTAAATTGCTCTAAAGAAAATGTAATTTGTTAGGTTCTGAAGCACATTGGTACTGGATTTTTAATCCTGAAAAAAACTGAAGAATGTCTATTTAATGTACGCTTTATTATTAGCCGTTCAAAGAGTTATTTTGAACTTATGTTTCTATTCATGGGTTCGGTTTATTGCCACATGAAAAAAGCAGAGAGAAATGCGACCAACTGGATTTAAAGGGTTATGATGTCATCCTCCTGCAGCCATGCAGTGAAACGCATGAGGCGTCCCAGAGAGCCAAACATACGGCATGTCTGGGAATCGTGGGAATCTGCAGAGCGGGAGTTTCCCTTTTCCTCTGCTTGTTTCTTCCTCACTAGACGGGTGGGTGAATATAATCACAGCCCTAATCAATGTTCACAGTCATCGGAGGCCCGGCAGCAGCATACAGACGAATACAGTGACAGCACATCGATATGGACCTACTAAAGCTGCATACAGTGGATAACAATGATTTCTCAAGGGTTTTTAGAAGTATAAAAATTGGAACATTTTCGATTTAGGATTTTTCTTGTGGTAATCATAATAATTCACCATAAATGCATCCATATTTAAATATGTTATGACACTAGGCATATTAAAGATCCCCCCCCCCAAATAGTACAATATTAAATCTCTTTAGCACTATATTTTCATGACAATAAAAGCAAAAAGCATGTACACTAACAAGTGTGATTTTTACCTTAAAACACAAAAAACTCTGACAGCATTGATCTCACAAAGAGACCATTTTACCTTATATGAACAAAAAAAGCCCTTCTCCTTTTGAATTCATTTTTTTGCTAAGATATTAAACCCAGTTTAGCTCTGTTTAATCCCACACATTACCTGTCCAGCAGAACAGGGCCAGCCACAGGTCCATTTGCCCAAGGCCTGGAGTTCTTCAGGTGAAACCAGCTTGTCCACCGTGTCTCCTCTGACCCGCACGCTGAGACACACACACACACTCTTTCTCTCTGCACTGCGATGCAAATCATCTCCAACTCAGAGACCCCATGCTTCCCTACTGTACGCTGCTATCAGCATGCAAATGGTGTGTTTATCTAACCCTACTTTTTCTATGCACACTACTCTACTGCGTGCCGGGTGTGAACGGCACACACTTCAGCCCCACGCCGACACGGCGAGAACAGCCAGCGCACGCCCAGCTGCCGTCCTTTCCCTCGTCCTCCCTCTTTAGCAGTCGTACGCTGCACAAATATCACTTTTTACCTTTTCATTAAGAAGAAAAGATTGTTCCAAGACTGAAAGTGGTCACAAACACGTCTCCTGAGGAGTGTGATTATCAGAGCAAAGCCCTTCTCTGTGGACCTACAGCTGCACCAAATGAACCAGCTCTGCTCACTGCAGCTCCACCTGAAATTCTGCATGCTTGTCTTAACCGAGCTTTGCTGGACTAGAATGTATGCCCAGTAAGCCACTTAGCCAACAGGCCCAGGGCACAGAGAGTGGAGAAAGGGAGAGAAAGAGAGAGAGATAGAGAGAGAGAGAGAGAGAGAGAGAGAGAGAGAGAGAGAGAGAAATAAGAATAGAAGATTTGTTCCACAAGCTGAATATCAAGCGCTGGGGCCCAAGGCCCTACAGGGACTCTGATAAAGCACCTGGACATTTTTATAGACAAACCACTTATTCCTGTCCCCATATCGCGTGGGAAGACTGATAACTTTATATTTCTCCTGGGCTGAGCGCAGAAAGGGCCGGGGGGAGAGGCCTTTCACTACTTTAATGGATCAGACGGAAGCCATGAGGCCCAAGCGCAGATAAAAGAGACAGAGGCGATTTGCAGCACAATAGGAGAGCCGTTTTGGGGAAGACCCAATAAAGAGTAAAATATGACTCATTATGTCGGCTCTTTGTACAGTATTAACTGTATGTCACTTTTTAGTGAAAGCTTATTATACACATTCTTTATTAGCTGCAGAGGTCGGAAAGCAGGTCAGTTTTAAAGGAGGCTATGTTTTACTGTATTAATTTAGCTTCGTTACTGCCTACAAAGAATTTCGCAAAAAAGGTACATTTGTTAAACATAATTGTTAGAGCGAATGTCAGTAAATCAGCCAGAGTTTGGATCCTGGGGGTGAACTTGCTATTTCTCTCAGTGCTCAAACAACGCATCAGGGTGTTTCTGCTCGCAGACGTCATACCTGTTGATTGCTGGAGTTTACACATTTACAACATTATTTACAATGTCATCCAACTGTATGTCGGTAATATATTAGTTAATATTAGTTAAACAGTGGTGGCTGGTGAATGCATATAATGAGCTAATAATTTTAACGGGTTCATTATTGCTTCAGCTATATTGCACGGCACGTCCTCTTGTGCCGATTACGCTGTGGCTTCATTTCATTCACAAATTAAAGACGTGGATTATTTACGTGCAGTAACTCACCGCTTGAGACAAGGCACCGAAATAGACCTAACTTAATATAAATTCCCTAAACGCGTAACTGCTACATATATTCTGACCCAAGAATAATATAAATAAATGATCCAAATGATCAATATCCTATTGAAGACACGAGAGATTAAATTACAACAGCAGTACTATTACTAACTCTATATATCAAACAATATCATGTTTTTCGTATAGATGGTACCGTAGATTAAGACGAGCTGTGTATATTTCTCCCTCTGCCACAATAAAGTTTAGATTCAGTGATCGGTTTAGATTCAGTGATCTCTACGGCTAATATCCTTGCTGGACACCTAAGTGCACATATGGAATTTCTTTACTTGAAAAATTAATACAAATGTAGACTGGAAAAAAAACTTTCATGCTTTTGCTGCTTTAGATGTGAACTGGATGTGAAAGTCGATAGGTGATAAATCAAAAATAATTTTAACTAATATTACCATTTCGAACGCAGATTTTCACACATTCACGGTGAAAGCGGCTTTTGACACATATAGCTTGATCTGGTTATTGTAATCAGAATAACCATTGACCCAAATACATGTACAAGTGTGGTGCTGATTTTAAACTGCACTGCTGTAGAAAACACTGAAAAGTGTAACTACACACAACACGGGCTTCTGCGCTAAACACTGAGCACGGAGGTATGTGTAAGTGATGACCAGTCCCAACGACACTCATACTTCACCACTTCTAGTCTTAAGAAGATTACGGATTGCTATTTTGTCTTCATGACTTTGATCAAACAGCTCCTATACGTTATATTGCTGTTGCTTTCATCTGGAGTGTTACATCTAGAGTGTGTTACATCTGGAAAGTGTAAGTGGATTTGATGCGTCATATCATCGCCCTGGAGAACTTTTGACCAATTACAGGACAAACATAGAAATAACACCCACATAAGCATGCGCACTGGAAACTTCTAGTTAGCGCGGGAATGTACTGTTCGGATGAAAGGAGCAAGTTGTCAACATCGGTGAAGTAAAATTTAGTTACATTTTGTTATGTGTTAATATTTATTTATAGCTAGTTGCCTAATTGACTAGCGAGCACATGTTGAAGTATTTGACAAGGTGAAAGTCAGCTCAGTGGTTTAAGGTTAGTTAGTCAGCTACGTTAGTTGGTATTTTAACTTTATTATGTACACTCTAATAACGACTACCAAGCAAAGTAGCGTAGCTAGTTATCCTAAGTCAGTAACATAGGCTAGCTAACCATCTAGCTAGCTAGATATATGGACCTAGCTAGTATTTATCTATGTATTAGTATATATCTATGGATAGTTACTATTATAAATGATGTGTAGTATTTCATTTGCTAGCTATTTGTAGAGGACTCGTGCTTGTACTATGATAGTTACCCAGCTAGCTGTCCTTTACGCCACAGCTATCTAACCTCAGCAAGAGTGATAGCTAAAGAACGAAAACAATCTGGACACTAGCTACCTGTCTGATGCTAGTGACAAAAATCCGAACAGCGAACAAAACTTACCTTCAGAGGGGACATTTGTTTGATAATGTTTAACTTTAGAATGTAAGCAAGCCAATAAAATAAAACAAGTTTTATACAAGAAACTATTTTATCGACGAGACATCACCAGTAGTAACTTCTGTGGGGTGTTTCGTTAGCTAGATACCTTACGTCCACTGAGAAAACTACCCTGTTATAAATTGTCCATGCCTCTTCAAATATTGAATCCTTCAGGTTTAAGATGTTCAGAGAAAGAGAAAATTATGTGAAATTTGCCTTGGACATGTTTTATATTGACGTTTGTCTAAATATATATTTAATGAAACTAAAGAGATACCTCAGTAACGAGACTATAAGACTCTGTAGTGTAACTCTTAAATGTTCCTCCACTGTGACAGTGGTATCTCAGTGGTTAAGGTACGTGGCTAGTAATCAGTTACTAGTTCAAGCCTCACAATTCCCAAGTTGTCACTGTTGGGCCCCTGAGCAAGATCCTTAACCCTCAATTGCTCAAGATGTATTCAGTCATAATTGTAAGTTACTTTGGATAAAAGTGTCAGCTAAATGCCACAGATGGAAATGGCTTGTTATAGACATTAAACGTAAATTGAACCAAGTGGATCTATAGAAGTAATAAAAAAACTAAATGCAAGTTTGTATGCTGAGTCCAACATTTTACATTCCTGCAGTTCGATTTAACAGTAACATGGAGGATGACTTCAGTCAGTCCCTCACTCCTCCTGTATCTCCCTTCATGGTGGAGGAGCTCAGTGAATCAGCCTCCACCCGGCCCCCGTGCTTTTCTTGTGTGTTTGATCCAGGAAGAGAGGAGCCATGTGTGCTGCCTTCTGAAGGCTACGTCGGCCGGGGTGCACTAAAGAGGTACGGGCTGTTCCTTTTAGTCCACTCATTTGTGTAATATCTAAATCAGAGTGCCTGAACATGCATACATTTGATAAAAACGATCATCTTTAGTGCATAATGTCAGTCGTTTTCATCCTGTCAAGATTGCTGTTAAAATTGGATCCAGCTCCTGTGGATTTTGAAGCAGATACAGTAGATATTTTTGGCTTCCCTTGGGTGACTGAAACAGCACTGGTGGAGTCTACCAAGCTTCTGTTTGGCTTGTTCAGGTGAGTGTACAGATTGTATGAGATTTGGAGAACAGCCACACTGTCTACTGACAGACAGAGTCTATTAATTTCACAATCTGTCCACTTTCAGGCAAAAACTGTTCAGACTGGAAACTCTGGTACAGTCCAGCTCACAAGGGTTTGGTAAGCAGTACCTTTCAACATTTATGACCATGGGCTGTATTCTAAAATGGACAGGTCATATCATCCCAGCCTGAAAAAATTTCTGTAGCTTATCAGTGCATTTAATTTACACACATTCTCTTTTTCTTATAAACAACATTATGCTCTTTCTTTACATGAGTACATGATATTTAGAATAACTTTTTTTACTTCAGAAGCTTACCATCATACATCTGCATATGGTGATCATGATAACCCTTCACCCAAATTTATGTACCTGTTAGGTGGGTTTTTTTGGGGGGATTTTTTGGTAATGGTAGGAAAGAGCGATCAGATGTGAATTTCAAAACGCATGGCAGAGCCCCCTCTGTTCCTCCCCATACAGCCCTTATGGTTTACATGGTAATGAGTAAATGGCATTTTCTCTCACCTCTTGCAGGTCAGGTGAGCAGCCTTCATTATGAAGCCGAGGAGCTACGACACCAGTGCACGCTCTTCCTCACATATGTTAAAGTCTTCATCCACAGGTACGTCTATGGCTAAACATTGGTCAAGAACAGCAGAAAACGAGATATTTGACTGCATGTCAGTTTGATGTCCTTCTCTTCCAAGGTTCCTGGAGGCTCCCCTGGTGATGGAGGAAGGCCTGGCTCACCCGTTTGCAAGGCTGGAGGCCCAACTGCCATCCATCTTGGTAGAGGAGCTGTTCAGCATCACACTGCTTATGGGCCGCCTCAGAGACCTACCTACCAATGTCCAGAGCACCCTCACCATCCTGCACCCAGGGAAGGTGCAGCTATGCACACCTACACCCTCCTAATTTGACTGGGCATGTGATTGGATGAGTAGGTGAAAGAAACCAACTATATCTTTTTTTTTTTTTCTCCAGCTTCTCCCTCCATCCTGGCATTTACTGCACCTGCACCTGGATGTCCACTGGGTTGTGCTGGAGATCCTGCACCTCCTGGGTCAGAAGCTAATGGGTGAGGGTCACTGAAGGACTCCTTCGTCCAAAACTGCTACCATTCTTAAAGACAATGTACACTTGTAAAGAGTGATGTGACATGGATGTAAGCTCTTTTGTTTCTTGTTTGGTGAGAATGCTGGGTTGGTATATAAAGCAATAGCTGTTGTTGCACTGGTGTTTATGTGAATGAGCTGTGTGAGGAAGTTCAGTCTGAACTAGCTTTCAGCAGGATGTCATTCACCAGAAATATAAACCGCCTCAAAGAGTTTTTTTTTTTTTTTAACTGCAGTGTTTCGTATTGTTATATTCACATCTATGCTTAGATCCTGCTCAGAGGAATTACTTGTACATTTATTTCTTTTATTCCACCTCAAACGTTGCTGCTGAAAACCTTTTCCTTTTAATTTGAACGATCCAATCAGCTCATTCACTTTACATTTGATCCCTTTGAAATCAAATGTACGTTTGAAAGCGGCCGTCAGCTTCTATAACGCGGCAGGGTTTAAATGTAAAACCTTCCCAGGTCAGGTGGTGTACGCCCACCAGTTTGTGGATTTAACAGGAGAACCACTCACCAATGTCAGCCTGTTTGAGGACCACCTCAACAACCTCCTATGTGACCTCATCAGCCTGGCTATGAACAAGTACAGCAAGGTGCATGTGCACATCTACAGAGACATTATGAGATTCATATATCTGTGGTTGGACATGACATTTACCAGTCACTTCCTCCAGGTGAAAGCAACTGAGGCACTGAGCACCAACCACTATCACTGTGTCTGTACCAAAGAACTGTGGATCCTGCTCATCCACCTCCTGCAACACAGGAGCAAAACTTTACACACACAGGTACACACACACACACACACACGCACATATGTGCATAAACTCCAAGTCACCACATGAATGCTGGAGAGAGTTTATAATGCTCCATCATGTTTTCTCAGTCATTTTGGACCTACGTGAATGCACTGCTACAGTCTGTCCTGAAGGGGGTACAAGCAGGTGGACGGGACCTGGGCCTCCCAGCACACTGTAAGGATCCGCTGGGTTTCACCTGGTGGCTGCTCACACACATTGCACAGCTGGGCATGTACAGCCGCAATGGGACACTTCAAAATGAGGTATGACTGCAAAACATACTCTAGCACGCCCTGCTGTCATATTCAGATGCTCATATTCTGAAGGCTTTGATTTAACTGGCTCAGGTGTATTGGAGCTTGTGTTGTTGGTAGGTTTGCAGGAGTTCGGCACCCCTGCTGGAACCAGCGACACAATAATTAGTGTCTTGACTCTTCTGAAATGGGTCATGAAGTGGTGTCAGTGTAGTGGAGAAACGATCTCACACGGTGCCATTACATCCCACTGTCTGCAAACTGAAGGCTTGAACCTGTGTGTGGGTTTGCTGTGTTTCAGAAACAGCTGGATGATAATTGGAGCTTTGTGTCTGAGCTGCTGAAATCCAGCTGTGATGTGAAGGTGAAGTTTTTGTTTAGACAGTCTTATTCAGAGGGAGAGCCAGAGCTTCTGTGTGTGTGTGTGTGTGTGTCTGTGTGTGTGTGTGTCTGTGTGTGTGTGTGTCTGTGTGTGTGTGTGTGTGTGTGTGTGTCAGTCAAGGTACTTCTTTGTGTAGTCTTTTGATGTGATTTTATAATCATCACCGTTCATGTTTAAAAGTTTTGTATTGTGTGTGTTTTCACTGTAACGTGAGTTTAAGCTTGCATGCGTGTGTGTTTGACATACAGGAGGACCAAATGCGGATGTACTTGCACTGCTGTCTTAGTCTCAGTGTGATGTGGGAGTCTAATGTCAGCGCTGTAACTACTCTCTGGGAATACTTCAGCAGGAATCTGGTAATGTCAGCGCTGTAACTACTCTCTGAGAATACTTCAGCAAGAGTCTGGAGTGTCAACCGCGACATGATGTCATGACATAATAGTGTACATTATCCCACTATACTGAAAAAATTGCAATATCAAAGTGTTGAAATAACACCATGTGTCTGTCTCTTATGGCGCTCTCTCGATGACTAGCTACGCCTGTTGTCCTCTCACTAGCTACTTCATTAGAAATGTCCCATCACTCACTAACATATACTGACTGTAGTCCATCTGTGGGCAGGCACTGTTCATCAGCCAGTCTCTTCCCCATTTATCATTGGTCAGTTTCTGACCAGATATTTTTGGGAGGGGGTAGTTCTGTGTATTAGATGTGTGTTAGTTCTTCCTTTTAGTTCTAATACAAAGCCCTAATATGGACATGGTAGTAGTGCTTGGTGAAGTTTCTCAGGTTCTGTGTGTCACTGGTGGCTCTGGGATTTCTCCATGTTTGTGTGTATGGATGCAGAGTGGCTCGTTCTCTGTGCCCTGGTTGAGCACGTCCGGACTGGGCACTGTTGGTCCCTCCCCTCTCGCCCTCCTGGAACAAGCCAAGAGCTGCTGTACCCTCGCCCCTCTGAGGTCCACCAGCCATGCTCAGCTCTACCTCTCTGCCAACTCTTTCCTCATCTTCCTGCGCATGCTGGCGCTGCATCTGAGCCATGAGAGTGCACCTGGCGCCCCCTGGAGGCAGATCAAGGGCAGGTGAGTGGTCTAGTTGCAGTGGCCCTGCAGTGTTAATAAGGCAGGGTAGGGTAAAGTCTGTCTGATTGTTGAAAGGCAGCAGGTGAGTTGGCCGTGTAGTGGATGACATGACCGAGGCTTCAAACACACTGAGGTGTCTCGTATCCATAAATGTGGTCCCTATACTGTGATGTGTGTGTGTGTGTTTGTAGGTTTGTTTAAAAGGGAGACGGGTGTTGTGCTGTCTTCCTCTGAAGCTTTGATATCTGCCTGTCTCCCCTGGAGAGCACTAGTCTCTGATGTGTCAGGAAAGCAGCCACAGCATGAACCCAGAGACAGAGAGAGCCACACCTGCCCAGGGTCCGAAACCAGCCACACACCCTGCCCTGCTACCCAGCAGAACCGCAGCTCGCTCTCAGGCCCGTTCCTCCTGGTTCTACTCAGCAGGGAGACAGAGAGCGGCCAGGATGGAATAAATCCGGATAATGACTTCCCTCTGTCTGGAGTGTGTGCTCAGACGCACGGCAGACACGAAGGCTAATTAGCTAACGAGCGTGGCGGTTAATTCGCCTTAACGAAGGCATTCGGGTTTCCAGCAGCATCGGAGCGGGTGCTGGCAGGGACCAGCCTGGGCTGGGCGGGCTCCAGAACCAGCCCTCGTCTCCACACACGTACACACACACACACACACACACACACACACATCCAGTCCATGGGGAAGTGTGGGTCGGGGTGCCGGTGGCGAAGCGTGTGGTGCATTAATAAGACCAGCAGGGAGTGCGTTCAGCTTCGACTCTGGGAATCTCTAACATCTGCTCATCCACAGAAAAAAAAGCTGCTTGGGATAAACAGACAGCCAAACAAACAAACAAATAGACAGGAATAAACACAAACAACAGTGCAGTCTCTTCTAGCCTGCCATCTCATAAACCACTGGCCAGTCTTCAATGTAGGGTTTACAGCCAGCCTAACATGTCTGTGCGCGCGTGTGTGTTTGTGTGTGCGCGCGCGTGCGTGTGTGCGTGCGTGCGTGTGTGCGTGCATGTATGTATAAATCTTCAATGTTTATAAAAATGCCATAAAAATCTCTCCACTGCATTTTTTTTTAGCCACAGTGAAAGAGCCTGTGAACAGTACAGTGTTCACAAGACCGCATCACTATCCTCACTGATGGGCCTGAATGATATAACACACTTAACAGTTTTGAATCATGCCAGTGCCCAGGTTAGTGGCTGCCATCTACGAGCTGCTCTTCAGATGCCTCTAGTGATGTTTGGGCTTAGTTGAGTGTGATGTTAGTGTGTGTTGTTCCTGTTATGTGGATTAATGGATGCAGAAAGTGAGAGCAGCTCCCACTAGTGGCCATCCAAACAAATCCATGGTCATCCGAGAATTAAAATGCCATGTGCTGGAATGATGGGGGGCAGGAGGGGTCTTGAGGGTGGAGTCGCTGTGCATCATTCATATGAAGTTTTACTGAATAGCAGCACATACCTGTTAGATGAAGGGTCAAAAGGGGTCAAACCTGTGGCATTTGTTGGGCCTCCTTTGATGGGGGGTGGATTCAGGCTCCAGGAACTGGAGCGGGGGGTGGGGGGGGTATTGATTTTTGCCCTTGTGCTGTAGTAAGTGTTTCAGTGCTGGGCGACAGCTGTGGGCCTCACTGTTTCTGACATTTAACATGATCTTTAAAGCCATTTCTCTTTTCTGCCCTGGAGGATCACACAGCGCTTTTAGCTTCTCTCTCTCTCTCTCTCACACACACACACACACACACAATCTCTCCCCCATGTCTCTCACAACCTATCATTCTCTTCCCATCTTTCTCGTACACATGCAGTCACAGTGTGTTGTTCTCTCCATCTCTCTCTTTCTCTCATACATACAGGCATATACTCTCCCACCTTTCTGTTTGAGCATATCTGAGTATAAACAGGCTTCCAGTCTCCTCTTGTGCTGTTCTTGTACACGCTGGAAGAGGCCAGCGGTTCCAGCCTCACCTCTTACAGTATGTTGTATAGAACACGGCTGGTCCTAAACTTGCTTGATAGCTGGAAGTCGCACAGAAACGGAAATAGAATAACAAAAAATAAAGTATGAATTTTAATCTGTAAATGAAATATTTGATTATGTCGTTTGAGTCCTTTCTGGTTAGAATAAATCTAAACCAAAATGTAGTAATCACGCTCATCCCCTTCCCACGCACAGGATCTACGCCAAATTCCACGCGCGGCGCATGGCCGAGCTGTCGGAGTCTGGCTTGCATCACTTCCTGCTGCTCTTCCTGGTGCTGGCCCACCGCGCGGACCTGGAGGACGCGGCAGGGCGAGCGTGCGACCTGCTGGCGCTGCTGCCCGGGGCGAGGGCACCGGCCCTCTGCGCTCTGCAGTGGCGTGGGCAGCTGGCGCTGGCGCTGCTCTATGCCGAGCGGGCGCTGGACGTCGGACCCTTGGCCAGCCGCCTGTCCTCGTTGTTCGGCGCCGCTGCCCGCGAGTTCTACCTGAAGACGACGGAGGCCGCACGCAGGGCCGCCCTGTGGCCGCTGCTCGTCACCTACCTGGAGGGTGTGGGTGAGGTGTGGGAGACCAGTGCCACCTTGTGCCTGTCGGAGGAGAAGCTCCTCGGTGAAGGCTTCGGTCTGCTGCTGCCTGCGTGCCGGCCGTCCGAACTCAGCACAGCACTGGGCTTCCTGCAAACTGCACTCACACAGCTACGGTGAGTGCGCGCACACACCCACATACATACATACACACACACACACATACATACACGAACAGATACATTATCTTTGTGTGTGTATGCATACATGCTTGTGTGCACATACACACCCTCACCAACAACAGAGCAGATGCACACTGAACTTTCACATACTGAAATGCAGTACAGTCATATCCACAACCTGCACACCTGCTTAGATATAGTGCTGTTTACTGACTGTCATGTTCTCACACACTGAATGCCCCCAGGCTCAGTGTCAACCCAGCACTGAAGTCACTGAAGCTCTTGGTTCTGTCCCCAGGAGGCCCTGGTGGGGCTTCTGTCTCTCTCCTGTGTGTCTCTCATGTTAACAATAGCTGGATTGTGCAGTGGTCAGGGCGACCCCAGTAGAAACTCATCCATTGTGGCGGTGAGGGTGGGAGAGGTGCTGTGGGGCTCTAGTCTGTCTCTGGGGCCCTGTGGCCCCTGGGTCATCCTCTACAGGTGCAGGCAGAAAAGTGTGTAAAGTTTCAGAGAGGCTCAGGAGGACGGTGTGCAGAAGGAGCTGCATGAAGGAGATTGTATTTGTGTGTGTGTGTGTGTGTGTGTGTGTGTGTGTGTGTGTGTGAGTGAGAGAGAGAGACAGAGAGAGAGAGAGAAGGATGGTCTATTAGAACAGTGTGAAAAGGACAGTGTGTATGTGAGAGAAAGGTACTGTGTGTTGGGGGGACCGGCACTGTGTGTTAAAGGAACTGTGAAAAAGAACAGTGTGTCGGAGTGTGTGTGTGTGAGAGTGAGAGAGAGAAAAACAGCACGAGTTCATTGAGTTCATCACAGGGACGATGGTGTACCTTTACACAGCTCCGGGTCATAATGCTGCATCATGTGTTAGATGTCGGTGTGTGTGTGTGTGTGTGTGTGTGTGTGTGTGTGTGTGTGTGTGTGTGTGTGTGTGTGTGTGATCACGCATAAAAACACAAAGACAACAGGAACGTCTTGAGGTTTTTTAGTGGTATCTGTGACACACCT
>JAOXYF010000004.1:18685774-18702160 GCA_028565775.1 Sternarchorhynchus goeldii
CCCTTGTCCTCTGTGTGTGTGTGCATTTGTGTTCTGTGTGTGGCATATGTGTGTGTGTGTGTGTGTGTGTGGGGGGGGGGGGAACAAAGGAAGAAAATGTGATTTCCAGAGCGTGAGACTTGGAGAGCTCGATGTGACGATGATTGACAGGCAAACTATATCGGGGGCAGCGGTGGCGGGTGCACGATGGGCGAGCGGGCGACAGAGTCGGCCCCACTGCCCATCAAGCTGCCGTCTGATGCCCAAATTAACCTTCGGAGCGGAGTGGAGGAGGCCCAGCGCAGCCTAATCAGCCTGTGATTACGCTAGCGGCGCCTGGTTAAGGGGTCAGGGTAATTGTGCCATCAGAGTCCTGATTGTTTTCAATCAGTGGGGCGGCGGCAGTGACAGCTGGGGGACTGGAGCTCTGGTGGAGACACATGGGGCCTAATCAGAGAGAGACCGGGGGAGGGGGGTGAAGGAGGAGTGTGATTGGTAAAAATGAACAGCCATACCATGGCCCTTGCACACGTGCCCTCGCACACACACACAGACACACACACATACACACACACGCATAATGTCCCTCTAGCCTCACTGCACATAAATCCTCAAGTTTTACAGACAAGTTTAGAGGTGTGTTTGTGAGTCAAAGGGAGAAAAATTATGTGCATGTCCACCTGTGTGTCTTGGTTTGAGTAATGTCACAAATCTTTCTCCACTAATAATGCAATTAGAACATAATCACATCCAGCACCAGTTACTTAACTGTGTTTATGAGACGATTCAGGAGCTTACATACACCCACACACCTGCCATATCTCCTCCTCGCTGAGGGATGTGAGGCGGTCACTCTTGAGCACCTCCCGGAGGAGGCGGGCTGGCAGGATAAGCACCTCCTCCTCAGAGCTGCTCTGGATCTCACACAGGTGCTCCACCACATAGGCCACCACGGCCTCCTCCAGCGGGGGCAGGTGGAACAGATCAGCCAGCCGGTACAGCTCCAGATAGTTCACACTGTTTAACTCCTGCTCTCTCACACGCACACAACCAGTATTAGCTATCCACAAAGAATGTTACAGAGATACAAAAAAAAAAGCTGTCACTTCGGTACACACACACACACACACACACACACACACAAATGCCAACATCATTGACATTACATGTGTCCACTGAGGTGATTCATGTCATTCTTGTATAACTTATGTAATTCAAATTCTTCTGAACATATTTGAAGCCATTTTCTGTTCTTTGTGCCTCTGAAAGCAGGCACCATGATGAGAAGGTGATATCATGGTCTGAACTGAGAATCCTTCTCCTCACCATCTAACCACCCCCTCTCTACTTCAGTCTGACCTCACTCCTGTTATTAGACTGACTGCCTGATGTTAGACAAGCACCCTCATTCTCATTACAAAAAATTAATCTGAAGCAAATAAACATTTGAGAATATGAAGATCAACACAGTCCCCTGACACCACACACACACACACACACACACCTACACACACACCTACAAAAATCAAGAGAGACCGACTAAACACTATAGTATGACAAAACAGATAACAGAGGAAACTAGGGGTAAACCCCTGCTACACACACTCACACAGAGGCACACTGCCATCTACTGGCAGTGCTGTTCAAGTTCAAGCTCTATTCAAGCTAAACAGTGAGACAGTCAGTCTGAGAAAATCAGAGTTGATGTATAAACCTCTTTATACAACAGTATGATAATTTGTTAAAATAAATATAGCACTAATATCAATCTGCCCAAAATGTATAAAACAGGAGAAGCATTGTTTTTATTTTCTTATCTAGTCTTCCATGTTTTGTTTACAGCATTACATAAACTGTTGGGGATAAGAAATCACAAAAAATGGATATTTCATATGCTAGATAATGAAAACAAATTCAATCTAAAATGCTTTTAATCGACTCCAGTTGGACTGACGAGCTCTGCTCTGGATCAGTGCTTCACTTTTAAAATAAAAAAGTAAACAGCTTCTGTTTATATCACAACCCTCACATTCACCGAGCTTCGCATTCATTACAGTGTCAACAGGCCACCTATTATAAAGAGTGTTGTGAACCGCTGACTGCTTGTACTGGTATGGTTCTCCCCACTGATGGAGACCTGGAGACCTTTTGATTGTTCTCATGGTCTCATGTGTGGGTGTGTCATACAGATGCTAATTTAAAAGGGTAAGTGCAACTATAACTGCAAACATCCAAAATAATGAACAGAAATCTCAATGTAGCCCCTTAAGCTCTGTTTTGTGTGCATGTGTCTATGCTCACCTGAATTAAGAAGTGTGTGTGTGTGTACACTTACCTGAATTAAGTAATGTGAGCATAGGCTGAGGAGCTCCAGGAGCTGCAGGTGACTCCCAGCAGACAGGACATCCTGAATCAGCCCTGGCTCCAACAAGATCTGTGGGGAGGTGGAGAGCGGTAGATGGAGGAGGGAAGAAGGGTGAAGACCACCATGCCCTACATCCAGCATCCAGAAAACACACCACTATAAAGTCTTTAACCTGACTGCAGACTGTATGTGTATATGCAAAAATCTGAAGAAGGTTCCAAGTGAGTAACTTGTCACTAGAAATGACAAATGCAAATCCACAAGTCTGATGTGCAAATCCACAAGTCTGAGGTCCAAAAGTGTTCCACAAAATGATCAACAAGCCTTCTTTTTGTTTGTAATGACAAAATGTTTACATTTCTTGCAAAAATTACAATAGGCAAACTCCTGCAGTAATATACAAGGAAGGGTGAGTGATAATAATGGATCATTCACTAAAATAACTAGAGCCGAATTATGTGTTAATAAATTTACATGTAGCACATTTAGAGCAGTTGCAGTCTGGACAGCAGAGCAGTTCACATCTCAGAAAATCTAGATATTTTCTCTGAGCATATCTTGGTTGGTGCTGACCCCTATAAATCGTTTCTGTGGACATCTCCAGGGTGCAAGATGAATCATAGTTACAGGCTTCTTCTGCCTTCTGCTACAAACATGTGCAACCAACCCTCAAACCTGTTAAATGTCAAACCCTTGAATCCCTCACCCTTAACCCCCCTCCACGCCACTTTCCTGGACACAGATGAAGCCTATTATTGGACTAAATTGTAATGCCAGTAGAGATGGACAATTGAAACATCTTAGTCCCAAATGTCCTCAATCCTCTTTTAATTCCAAAGCCCCTCACCCATAAACCTCCTTAAACATCCAAAAGTCAAAGCTCCTCCAACATTCACTAATGGCCACAATACCAGTGATGAGGTAGACAGTTTTTGTACTGTATATAGTTAAATTACATAAAATGGAACATGAGAGCATTATTGAGTTTAGTTAATGACTAATTCACTTATTGGATCGCACTGGCTGGGATCATTTAGCGTGTGTGTTTGGGGCTGGACAGATGTGGGCTGTGTATGTACTGCTTGTGTCTGTGTTTAGGTGTTTGCTTTCAGTTCGATTTATTGTGAGCTTGGTGTTGAGGTGTGTGTTGTGGTTGCTGGGTGCGCTGTACGTTTCATTTTGGTTGGGTGGTGTTTTGCCTTTGATGTGTGGGAGTGTTGAGTGTGTGGTGTTTAGGCTAGCGTTTAGTGTGCTGGACTGCGTTTACCTGGCCGGTGTATGCGAAGTCGAGTGCATACTTGAGTCCCACACTGGACACTCCCTGCAGAGTGACCTCATCTGCCTCGCTCTCCGCCATACGCAGACTGAACATGGCCTGAGCATGCACATGCACGCACACACACACACACACACATCAAGAGGACAGAGAGGCCAGGCTGTCCTGCTAGGTTTCCAGGCAGGGGCTTGGTAATCAAAGGCATTGATTGTTGTCACACAGTGGGAGAGTAAGACTCGTGTGGATGTGCCATCAGAGAGGGAGCATGAGGGATCACAAACACGTTCACCACCCAGAGCAGGAGAGACGCTGGAGGTCTTGAGCTCCACTAAAGTCGGCTCAAGAAACATCGCATTACGCTCCTTTACCACACGTCTGACTTATGTAACTAAAGCAGTAAAATTATGCTGAATAAAACCATGAAAAACATTGTGAGTTAGGGCCTATCAAGAACCTCCACCCCTTTATCAAGGTGATATGTCCATGTACACAGTGTGTACTTTCGGTTTTTTCATTCCTGCACGGATGACCTTCAGTGCTCAGTTGAGAAACCAAACATGTCATATGCCATTTCTCAGAGAGGCCTGTACCAAAGAATGGACATGAACACACACGAACGCACCACCTATATTCCCAAATACCTCCCCACACAAACATACACCCACACCTATGTGTTCACACACTCCAGCCCAGCACAATGGTACTGCCAACATCACATTTTTCCTTGAGGGGAAACTAAATCAAATCAAATCAAGTTTTATTTATATAGCCTTTTACAACAGATGTTTTCTCAAAGCAGCTTTACAAGTGTCCGAGTCCAAGCTCCCAGTGATCAAGCCAAGGGCAACAGTGGCAAGGAAAAACTCCCTAAGAGTGTGAGGAAGAAACCTTGGGAGGAACCAAGACTCAAGGGGGGAGCCCATCCTCTTCTGGCCGACAACTACAGTTTGGCACAACTAAAGTGCCAAGGTGGTGAGCACGTGGCACAAACTGACACACACTAACTGAAGCATTTCAGCCTTCACAGGTAAAGCGAGGTCAGTCTCAGGTTAAAACCTACCCTCCAGGTCAGTCTCAGGTTAAAACCAGGTCGCTGTCCTAGAGCCCTAGAAGATCTGACCATTACTAGGGGTTAGTGGAAGAGTGTTAACAGTAAAAGGTTGAGATTTGGGTTAGTAAAGGTTTGGTGTTAATGGTAAAAGTGTAAAAGAAAAGAAATATGATGTCTCACCCGGAAGTAATCACTGCAGGCTGCCAGCACGGCCTTGTGGGCATGAAACTTCTGTTCCCCAGCAATGAGGGTGACATCACAAAGGAGGCCATCCTTGCGCTGCTGGTTGAGAGCGGCGAGGACAGAGTGCTGATGGGACTTGGACTGACACAACCTCTGACCTGTCAGCATGGCCTGAGGGCTGACCCCCCCACACACACACACACAAACACACGCACGCATGTATGTATGTGCACACACATGCACAGGTTAAGCACCTGCAGTCAAGTGTTCTGCTGTTTCAAAGCCACTACTGCTGCAGTAACAGTTCCAGGCTGCCAGCCAGAATGATTTATTACTGCAGCACTCATTGGTTGGGTTTTACCTGGTTGCATGTAGGGTAACAGGCACAGGAGCGGGAGAGGTAACGTGTGCTGATGTAAGCTGGAAATGTGTGGTAACAGGTCTGTGTGGAGGGGTGTGTGCAGGCGCAGACGTCTGGAAGATGCAAATGAGCTACATGGTGTGTACCTCGCAGAAGGCTCAGAGGGCATGGTCCAGAGGGAGAGGAGGGAGGGGCTTTGGCCTGCTGGAACTAGAACACACGACAGACACCACACTGAGCACATGCAGAACTCTAAAGGGACAGAGAGGAATTATCAGCAAAGAGTAAACACAAAAAGTCTCACTTTATGGTCAGGAAAAGCTTTCACAGACACCAGCAGCCAGATTGTTCAAAGCATCAAGTGTTAGACTACACAACAGTCTCATACACTTAAATGCATGTAGGTTTATACCACAGAAAATGAGAGTCTTACATGCAAAGATGCATTTAAAACACACTCTGAAAAAGGAGAGCACTCGGCTTACCTTAACAGAAGTATGCTGTTGCCAAGACGCCACTCTGCAACAGGCGAAATGCGACTGGACCAGTATCAGCACGTCACACTCCTCCAGCGCACAGTCATATGACCGGACTGTACAGCAGCAGCGCGAGCGTGAGACAGTGAAGGATTCATTGGCGTTTCGAGTGCCTCGGCGTTGGTGCTATCCGTGCACCTACCGAGATGATTTAAGAATGACCTTCAGACAGCCGCTGCTGACACACCGAACGGTGGACAAACATGCCAGAAAGAAAAAAAAGATTAGGCATATTTTTCCTGTATTTTCTTGTACAAATGTGATCCATATCAACATGTGGCCCCTCTTGATTTGACTCGTGCCATTACCAAGAATATATGTAAAATAGCAAACATATTATTTCCCATGTACCACGATCAATTTAAACTGACAGCAGAAGAGTTGGGGCGTGCGGCGAGCGAAATGTCTCATAAAGCCGTTGTTACATTGGTCCCTTTATGTTTGCAACAATGTTTGGTAGTGAATAAAATGTACATCGCGTGAGTAATGAAGTAGCGGTGTGCTACGCGCAACGAATAAATCCTATCGTTGGACCGCTTTGGCAGGAACAGGGTCTGGCCCACGCTTCAACATACTCACTTTTAAATCTACACTGTCAAAAGGTCTCCTAGCAACAGGACAGCGCAGCAGCCATAACGAGGCTTCGGGAGTAAACAGAAACGGAAGTTTTGACCGTTTGGGCTTGTAAGATGAATATTTGCAGCCATTACACACACAAACGTTTCTACTATGTCGTTTGTCAATATCTCACATTAATGTCAAATGCAAACACTCGTACGTGTGACGGGTTACAAAACAGCCGAGAATCGTTATAAAGCTTTGGCTACCTCTGCATCCCGCGCTATTTTCAGTCGCTGGCTCTGATGTTGCATTTATCCGCTCAACGAATCTAGACAGAAACGAGCAAATGTTAGTGTAGCACGGACCGTGATCTTTGAGTCCGCGCTCACAGTGTTCCTGGCTTCAGTGGCACAGTCACATCCCGTCCCAGTCTTCCTTAGGTCACGTGGCTTCAGTAGGTCATGTGACACAGCCAAGCTACTCCTACTCTCTAGTGAATTACGCACTGGCACGCTCGAGTAACTTAGAAATACGACAAGTTTATAATAATAATGTTTTATTTATATAGCGCTTTTCTCGTTTTACCACAACAATACAGAAAAACAACTATTTGTCCCTGAAATAAGATTCTATATGGTTTGCTTTATATTCTGCTCGGCTTCCTGTGAATTTAATTAAATAATGTAAATAAATAAGATTGCTATTCTGTTAGGCCCATTGTTTATAATACTTTAAATACGTGTGTGTGTGTGTGTGTGTGTGTGTGTGTGTGTGTGTGTGTGTGTTTATACTCGCAGTTTGTAACAAACACCTACCTTATGCCTTCCCTTCCGGAAGTGTACTGTTACAAACTGTAGCCCATCTACTGGCATGTGCAGTTGTCTGACACATCCTACCTTCACTTGGATATTTTTAAAGATGTTTAAAAACTTTAAAATGTTTAATGTTTTAAAAAAAAGTTTAAAACATGTAAGGATGAACGGCAAGGATGAACTAAACATTTTTAACAGTTGCGTCTATAATTGTCCACAGTGCTTGTGGTATTACTGCACGTCTGCTATGATAGGAAGTCGATAGAAGAAAACCAGACGGACAAGTCAACATGTTATTGTGATGGGGGAGGAGCCTGAACTGAAAGACAGACTGAGGGATGTTTTTGTTGGGAGGGGCTGAGGGGAAAAAAGCAAGGAAACAAAGGAAAAAGAAGAGAAAGATCACTGTCTTTACAACACAACAGATCTACTGCAGTTTATGGTGGTTTTAGGTGGGAGAGTTTTGCCTCAGTTTTTCCTCAGACACCTACTCATCTCATAGGAAATTGGTGATATCTTTTTTTAATGTTTTATCCAGCTCTGAAGCCTATAATGGATTCTGTCAATTCGGTAATACGCTTCATCAGCAACCAGAAGAACACCATTGGTTATGCCTCCATGGCTGTGGCAACCATTGGAGGGGAGAGAATCTTCTCCTTGTTTTCCTTCCAGTGCCCATGTAACAACCAGCAGAATTTCATCTACGGGCTGATCTACTTGCTGGGGCCTGCTGTGACGCTGCTTGCCATCGGCCTCTTCATGTGCACGCGCCTGTGGCGACTCTACACCGGCTGCTGCCTGAACCCACTGAAACTCTGCCCCAGAGGGAACTGCATAAGCTGTTTGTCCGAGCTCTTCAAGGTGCTGGTGACGGTCGTGGTTGCCCCAGTAATGTGGCTGAGTGTGGCGTTGCTCAACGGCACCTTCTACGAGTGTGCAGTGAGTGGAATCAACAATAAGTACATTGTGGACATGTTCTGTAGGAACATGAACAGCACATGTGAGCAGGAGTTGGCCAGGGTGCCGTGCATGATGTCAAATCTACCTGTGGCGGAATCCACTGAACTTCTCCTCATGCTTCGAGCGCAGTCCCAGGTTTGTGCACCTCAAAGCCACGGAACGCTTCTGAAGCTACGTGGTCTAATCCTATGGAAGCTTTCCTTTACTGAAAAAGTTTGTAAACACTGTACTCTGTTATATAGTTTCAGCATCAGTGCATAACTTCACATTTTGATTGATGCGTTTTGTTTGATATGTTTTGTTTGAAATACTGTTTCACAGTTGTCTGTTATAAACAATCTGATAACCTGTTTGTTTTGTGTCTCCAGATCTTTGGCTGGATCCTGATCATAACTGCTGCTTTGGTTGGGCTGATTGTAACATGTTACCGCAACTGCCGCTCCCAGGTGAGCTACCTGCAGCTTACCTTCTGGAAGGTTTACATGAATAAGGAGAAGGAGAAGTTTGACACGTATGCCAACGACTACGCCATCAAGCTGGCTGATCGTAATCTGAAGAGCTTCTTCGAAAATCGAGACCCAGAACCTTTTCCTTTCCCCAACCATAAAGCTTGGGAGGAGATCTCCTCTGTGTACACATACAGACACAGTGATCAGTGCTACAGTACGCTGCAGAGGTACGTGGACCAGCCCGAACGCGACTACAGCATGGAGAAAGTCCGACTAGACAGCCATCGCAGCATGGACTAGACATGAGTAGGCCAGGGAAACAAATGACTGCTTTAAGAATACCATGGGTAGATCTTTAAAATGATTTTCCAGCTCTTTGGAAATGTTAAGAAAAGATCTGTCTGGTCACTGCAGGTACAGAATGATATGAGGTGGGAAAATGAAATGTTTGTTTTATTTGTGAATTTTGACAATGATCCGTTCAGTTTTATTTATGTGGTTTTAACAACCTTGTTTTATTACACTTTTGAAATACTTATTGTTCCTTATTGTTTACTTGTTAATAAATCTTAAGAACTAAACTTAATTGTCCAATACACTTTATTATTGATATACTTTTTATTGCAAAATCGATAGTTTTATTACAAAATCAATAAGTTATGAAGTGAAAATAATTGACTAAAATTCATTCCCAGGTGGGCTATTCTCATCCTGAGTGCTCGGTAATAATACAAGTTGATGACACTGATTATCTGTTAAAAGAGAAACATGTTACTTCCTGTTTGATGTTCCTAAGTGCTTGTTTTGCTTCTGTTTACCTCCACTAGTGACGTGTATAAGACATGCTCACAAATAGCTTAAAGCAGAGACATATTCATCTGTAATGAATCACCACTGAAGCATGATGACTGCATCTTCTGGATAGTTTTCTATGTTTTAATGTTTCTTCGATAAAATGAGAGGGTGATGTTCATCATAAACTATGTCACTTTAGTTCCTTGATTAGACCACCACATGTTTGGGAACAAAAAGGTCAATTATCAGCATGTGGGTATATTTGTTGTCATGAAAACTATCTGCAATGTGTTGAATGTCTTTCACCCATGAGTCACTGAAATGGCATCAGTGACAACCACCCTCTGAATTTTTAAAGTTACACCCTGTTTCTCTTTTTTAAAAAAAACAAATCACCCAGTAAATGCAGCTGGCATTTTATTTTATGCCTCAATTTTATCTGTACATTTTAACTAGTTGTTATGTACAAAAGGAAGGTTGGAAGTAAAAAGAATTATTTTGTTAGTTGGCTTTTGCTAGGGGCAACATTTTTTTTTCTGAGTGGGGAAGCAGCCAGCTAGTTGGTTTTCATAAAGAAGCACAGGCTTGAGGTAACAGGAAACTCACACTCATTTGAGGTTTTACACTAAAAGAAAAAAGGAAAAAGCCCTGATCTTGATGCATGCAGGTTTTGATTAGATGAAAGGCAAAGCTTTTTTGCATGATTTTCAAAATTTTTAGATAATTATATATATAAATATACACAAAACCCATGAGTGGTAGCACTTGACTATCACCAGGTCAAGTTTTAGCCCTGTACCTGTGCCTGTTTTTTGTGAATCCGTTTTACTCATGTTACCTCTTGGTGAATTACTATACTCATTTCATATATGCTGAATTTGGATAACTATTTCTCAGAAATGTCCCATAAATCCAAAACAATTCCACAACCACCAAAAGTGGTAGTCCTTGATTATCATTAGGGCAACTTTGGCATGTTTTTTTTTTTTTTCCAAAAATCCATTTTAAAGGCGTAATATCATTAATGTTGCTTAGATACAAAATGATGAGCATGGATTCAACTACCACATAAGAGTAGTAGCCCTTGACTATCACCAGTTAGGGTTAGGGTTAGGGTTAGGGTTAGGTTAGGTTAGGTTAACCCTAACCCTAACCCAAGTTAAATTCATGCTACCTTTTGTCTGTTTTTCCCCCTCTCACCACCAGAGGTCCTCATCAACAGAGTATTAGATACTTTACCATGACTACCTTACTTATACCTAGCTGTGTTATGTTAACCATTAGTCTATCTAATTATCTGTTTCTCTTTATGTATTGCCATAATTTCTTTGTGAACATACCAAGCTGTATGTATTGTCCCAGTATTGAAAAAAAAAACTAAACAAAACTATTATTGTTTTATAAATAGAGATTAAAAATGTAAAAAGTGTGCATTTTTAAATAGGATAGAGTAGGGGACTATGAAAATATAAACAGTATAACCAATGTAAACAATTATACAGTGTCTGAATGACGTAACCAAGTTGTAAAATTATTATAGATTAAACCTGGTTATTTTCATTGAGAGTCTTGAGGCTTGAGGAAAAAACTCTTTCTCATTCTCTCTGTTTTGGCTTTCAAAGTGTGAAAGTGCTTCCCAGATGGTAGCAGAGAAAACAGTCCATTATTGGAGTGACTAGTCCTTGACTATTTTCTTGGCCCTTGAGCAGCACCGTTCCCTGTATATGCAGGACTATAGGTCAGGGAGCTCGGTCCAAATGATGCGCTCAGCTGAACACACCACTCTCTGAAGAGCCAATCTGTCCTGCTTGGTGCTGTTTTTGAACCAGACAGTGATGTTACCTGTTAAAGTGCTTTCAATGCTGCAGGTGTAAAAGTTCACCTCACTGCACCTCAGTTTGAAGTATCATCAGTGCCTGAGATAATACAGACACTGATGGGCCTTCTTAGCCAGTGCCGTGGTGTGGCAGGACCATGACAGGTCCTCCGAGATGTGGACACCAAGGTACTTGAAGCTATTTCCATGTTCCACATCTGAGATTCCCATCTATCTACACGTTCCACTGCATTCCCATCGATCACAACAGGGTAATGGCTCCTTTGCTGTATGGTGCTGTAGTCCACTATCAGTTGAGATTAAGGAGGAGATTATTGTCAAGGAGTTTGACCATCGTGGCGATTTTAGACTGTCTGTGTGGTAAATTCTTAGTATCAGTGAGAGATGTTCAGTTTATGAGACTCTAAGCAGAAGAAGGGCATCAGGGTGAACAGGCAGATCTGCAGATCATGGATCAGGAATTTGGATCTCTGGTATCTCCTGAATCCTTAGATGTAACATGAGAAGCTTGACCGAGTGTGAGGTGATGAAAAAGGGGGAGGGGGGGAGGAAATGTACTAAACAATGTGCTCTTTTAATGCAAAGGGTACAGAAAAAAATTACAAACGTACAATGAATTTTTGTGCCAGTTATTTTAGTGGCTGTGTTAATAAATGTACATGTAGAATATCTAGAGCGGTTTCAGGCTACAGTACCACTTATTTGAATGGTCATTTATCTCACTCTTGACAAGCTTGTCTTTGATGTTTTTGTCTTGTCTGTAGGAAATGAGTGGAGTAACCTTAAAAAGAGATGTAGCCTCTGCACCAGATTCTGAAGTGTTTTAGTATAATATAAGCCACTGTTTTATTTGTAGGATGATATATCAGCACCAAAGGAATTCTAGTTGTCTTCACAGTAGATTGTTTGTAGGACAGTGCATCCACTTTCTGAACAGGTAAAACACGAGCAAATGCATCATCTTCCTTAGGAAACCCACAGAAATGAAAATATTCATACGTTTCCATAATTTCCTGGAAAATGCTTTCGTTTTCACTGCAAAGTCGCTCGATTCTTAGTAGTTGTAAATAAGGGATAAAGGTTTTACAGACCTTGGAATGAGAAGAACTGTACTATAAATTAGAATGAGAGTCTGCTAACTTCTTGTTTTTAGTACGGGTCATGAATTTAAAAATATCCAAATTCAATTGGTGGATTAAACAGTAGGCTAGGGTCAGAATTACGTGTGTATTTAACTGTATTTAATATTAATGAGAGAGAGGGGGGGGGGGGTGCTGAAACCTGAAATATTTACAGAAGTTTAATAACCACTGCAAATGCTATCAGCGATTAACGTTCCGACTAACATAAATACTAGTGCTGTCCTGGAGGAAAATTGTTCGGTTAAAGGCTTGTAACATTCACATCACGAAAGAGAATGCACAGATTCAAGACATGCTCCAACGAGACCTCTTTTAAAAAAAACGGGCAGCCAGGCAACTTAATCTATGACAGAATCATGACAGCTAAAATATAACAAAGGCTAATTTTGATCTTAATCTGTATCTTTGAAAAGTTTATGTCCAAAAAAAATCGAAATGGTTTAGAATAGCTACTGACCAAAATAGAATGCATTATCAGACACTATCCAGACATTAAAGAAGATGTAGGATAAAATCGATATCAGGCCGTCTAGGCAGTGTTAGCACATGCGATTTCGTTTCTCGGTAGTTAGTCGATGGACATTTGTGATATAAAATGACTGACTATGTAGAAGAACAACGGAACGAGCTGGAGGCAATAGAGTCAATTTACCCAGATTCGTTTACAGGTGAATGGACAACTGTAATATTAGTTTGCTAGCTAGCTAACTATTTTATGCATCCCATCCTTAAAAACTTGATTGCCAGATAATCAGTATGTGCATGTCAGCGGGCGACTTGCTCTATGGTTTTCTAGCAACTATTTTCGAGTTTGATTTCCTGATTATAGTGAAAATGATAAATGGAAACACTTATAGAACTTTATGAAGATGAGGTGTGAGGTCCAGACAGTGAGCTTTTTAATAAATATTAATATAGATCAGGTTGAAAGTAGCTAGCTAGCAAGCTAACGTACTAGCTAACTAACAAGAAAGAGACATTCTATGCTTGCTAACTAGCTAATAAGGACAGGTCCGTAGTTACTGATGTTTACTGGCATAGTACAAAACAACATAGACTGTTTTTACTGAACGTGTTAGACTTTTGTTTTACGAGTTAAGTCTATCTAGCTATGTAAAAGCAAACAGTTTGCTAGCTAGCTAGTTAGTTAGTTGTTAACCTACGTCTGTCTTCTTTACCACAGTGCTTTCTGAAGAGCCCACTAGTTTCACAATCACAGTCACTTCTGATGCAGGAGAAAATGATGAGAGTAAGTAACGTTCATTTCCAGTTTACCATGAAACACATCTCAAATTAATAACTTATTGTTATGGCATTGTTGTATTTTACATTTGTTCGTAAATCTTCAGGAATCGTATACGAACTGTGCACGATACCACAATGCTGCGTTTACAATCTCACGACCCTTCTATCAGTTTTCTCCTTTCTTCTTTTCCCAAGAAAAAGGATTTATAGAACATTTCAAAATACACAGATAGGTGGATTGACAGTACTATAACTGATGCAGAGTAAAAAAAAGTCCACACATAGGATTTTATTAAATGGTATAGTTACCAAAGCCCTAGTAATTTAGTGTCTTTTTTTAGCTTTGTTTTGAATACTCCAATTATAGATTATCTAATACTCTTCTGTATAAAGACCGTTAACAACAAAGACTTGTCATTACTAAATTTACTTCGGTCACTTTCTTTTTAGCAGTAGAGGTAACTCTGAAGTTTACATATGTGGAGAAGTACCCTGATGAGCCTCCACTCTGGGAGGTCCAGTACCAGGAAAACCTGGAAGATGCAGACAAGGAAGACATCCTTGCTTTATTGAAGCAACAGGCAAGCAGGATTATGTGCAAATTTTCAGTACTTTTGTGTCCCCTTACTGTACAGCTTTTTAGGGTTTAAAACCAACTTTAGTTGGTTTTAACGTTTTTAAGCTACTGTTCCAAGCTGTTTTTAAAGAATTCAGACATTAACAATTGAGTAACAAGAGCCAGAGTAACAAGAAATATTAAATATTACAATTGAATGGTTTTTTTTTTATTATTATTTACTTTTTTTATTGAACTTGAAGGTGCGAAACACATGTGAGATGCAAGAAGATGGGATCACAACACTGTCTGAAGAAATTTGTATTTTGCCTAAAAGTACTTCTGGTGATCCAAACTAAATGTGGCATCATCAGAACAGCCACTTCTCAGCTTCAGTAGTTTGTTGTCTGTCCCCAAGTCAGCCAAATTTAAAACAATAACTTTTGCATTAGTCTTGAGACAGTTTCCCTCTTCTTGTAGGCTTCTCCCAATAGATCTATGATCTCAGTGTCGCATCAAATGGCTTAATGCTGAAATTAATTCAGATTGCCCTCTTAATTCTGGGTATGTAGAAATCTATTCTGTAATCAGCCCAAACCTGTTTTAGGTGCTATTAGTCCAGATATGTGTTGTTGGTTTCTAATGCTGCCAAATTTGAATAATCTTTAATGGGATAAAATAGTCAAAATAAATTAAAGTAGGGTTTCAAATCCATAACTATATTTAGCAATATCTGTGTTTCTAAATTTTTATGCAGCACCAAATAACTTACAGGTGTGATAGAACTATATTAATACAACACACAAAATTTGGTTGTATGAAATTGGAAACGACTGGAGATATTCATTTCTGAAAAGCATTTTTCCGTTGGGTAAAAGTTTTTCTTTATTGCTTTGATATCTGCATCAAAGAATACATGTTGTGAATTATCCTGAGGGTTTCTTTAATGTTCAGTACATATTTCAATCCAATACAGTGAAAAATAGGCACTTGGTGAATCTTACATATACAAATAATTTTAAAACTGATTGTTAAAAAATTAAACTTAAAAAATCCTTTACAAAAAGTACTTTGAGTAAGGTCTCATGAATTTAACAAAAGTCTTCATTATTTACTTTTTTCCTCAAGAAAATCCATGACTGGGAGGTCTAGGTGAGTTGTAATGGAATGACCCAATTTTCTGTGTACACTGTGTTGCATTTCAGTTTGTCTTTTTTTTTTTTTTCTTTCTGGAATTGTAGGCAGAAGAAAACCTTGGTATGGTTATGATCTTCACCCTAGTGACAGCTGTGCAGGAGAAGCTAAATGAAATCGTCGACCAAATTAAGAGCAGAAGAGATGAAGAAAAGAAGAGAAAAGAAAGGGAGGCTGAGGAGGAGGAGAAGGTGATGGTCATGCTCCACTCTGCTCTTGTTGGCAGAGCTTCACACAATTTGTTGATGACTTTCCATCAGCATGAAAGGCCACTGGGTACATAACTAGTAACTACTATAACTAGCTGTACGGACGAAAGGTTCCTCGCTGTCCGTCTCTAACGTTGTAATACTCATGATGGTTTGGTTGTTGATCACTGGTCTCTTTTTTGAGTTGAGCTCACTGGGACAGTTAACTTAGTTATAATAATTTGGATTATGAACCACTGGTAATTTTTTCTCCCTCAAGCGGGCATTCCAGGGAACAGTAGTGACTATTGAGAGCTTCCTATCATGGAAGGCACAGTTTGAGCAGGAAATGATGGAACTGAAGAGGAAGAAGCAGAAGGAAGATGAACAGTCTGGAAAGAACAAACTCACAGGTAAGTTTGGCCCTGCAGTTGTATGCCTGTATCTTACACAGAAGGTCTTATATTTTGTCATTATCCTCCGTTTCAGGTAAACAGCTGTTTGAGAGAGACCATAATCTTGATACATCAGATATTCAGTTCCTGGAGGACGGTGAGTAGCTTCATCACTCTCAGATGGTTTGGATACGAGTAAAGCATACAGTCAACACATCCGCCAACTACAGATGATAATTGTGAAACAAGTTATTTTGTGTGGTGTATATACACTATATTGCCAAAAAGTATTCGCTCACCCATCCAAATGACTGTGCACCAGTGCACAAAGCAAGGTCTATAAAGACATGGATGGCAAAATCTGGTGTGGATGAACTTGACTGGCCTGCACAGAGTCCTGACCTCAACCTGGTAGAACACCTTCGGGATGAATTAGAGCGGAGACTGAGAGCCAGGCCTTCTCGTCCAACATCAGTATGTGACCTCACAAATGCGCTTCTG
>JAOXYF010000004.1:18713484-18733280 GCA_028565775.1 Sternarchorhynchus goeldii
CACACATATATATATACACACACACACACACACACACAGACCAGATGAACACAGACCAGCATTTGGCCTACAGGTGTGAGAAGGACCAGCCATGATATTCCTTGGCTCTTCCTTGGTCTTCAAGTGTGGAAAGCTGTTGTTTGCACTGTTCATTGCAGCTTGTACTTGGCCTGAGAGGACACCAGACAGAGATGGAGGATGTGATGAAGGATTTTATGGCAGTGTAAAACTGCATCAGTAGTGTTTGAGGCACCACATTTCTTGAGTTGGTGCAGGAAGTCAAGGCAAAATGCTTTTCCTATGGTTCACAGTAGTTTATCATAGGGCTTGACTGCCAGCAAAAATAGTACTTTTACAGTGATTCTACTGTAACATTGCTTCAAAGTTCATGCTCTAATGTCATTAATAGGGCATAAATAAAGCATGGAAAGCAATTTCTCAAACATTTCCCATAATGCCTAAACAATTCCATTGCTCCCCCAGTAGTGGTACCCCATGGCAATCACTAGAGCAGGTAGGAGCCCATTCTACTGTACCAATTATTAATAAATCCATATCAAAGTCATACTGCCTAAATTGTCATATAGGCTGACTGGCCTTTTCTAAATTTTCCACTACTGCATGCTAGTAGTACCCCTTGACTATCACTAGGGCAAAGATTTTTAAGGCAGTATGAAACTGCATCAGTAGTGCTTGAGGCACCAAATTTCTTGAGTTACACAGGAAGTCAAGGCGTTTCTGGGCCTGCTTCAGCACTGCAGTGGTGTGTCTGAAGTTTTGCTAAATGGTGGTGCCCATGGCTGACAGTGCAGCCGTGTATTTCCAGTGGAGGCATTGGAGTGAGTTTGTTTCTGAAATGTGTTTTTTTGTGTGTGTGCTTAGCTCCAGGTTATTAGCTCTGCATCATGACACCAACCAATTTACTTCCTCCCGGTACATGTTGTCGTAATATCGAGCAGCGGATGACTTGACCGCAGTTTCCGAAGGGCAAACATCACCCAGCAATCCAGCTACAAAACAGACCAGAACACAACTACACGTTCAAATGCCTTCAAGATATTTAAAGGAATTACACTTTGCTAGTTAATAATGTCCTGTTGTTTATCGTTTAGCTAATTACAGCAAGCTTGTTACCTTACATTAGGGAATTTAGCGTTTGTACCTAGCCACTTTGCTTGCTATCTGAGCAAACTGAAAATAACTTGGCCTTGAGTATGTTAGAACAATTTACTGCAGAACAAGACATTGCTTTACTGCAAAATGTCAAATCGAACAGTCATCATTAGTAACACAAATGTAAATTTTTACTGTTATGTCAGCAACCTGTGCATTCACAATGTTTGACTTACTATTCAAGACACCTAATCGTTGTGAATCACCTCATTGCCATAGCCCTTTAAGGATAATCAAATAACTTAAAACGCATGCATCGTAAAGAAATATGCTGGGAGATATATTAATGTGAGTGAACCATATAGGATTGACAGAACACAATTGCAAAATAAATAAATACACCTATATAACATGTAATATGGAAAGTATCGTTTTTCGTCGGAGCCCTTGGGAATTGGCCGCAGACTGCAGCCAGCCACTAAGAGGGAATCAAAACATAGTGGCTTCGCTTTCCCCCGTCTATTTACATGCTCTGCTGCATCCCATAATGCAAAGCACACATGGTTACAGGAGCCGTTTAGCTCAAACTTGTGGAGAACACTTGATAGTCGGGTCAGATCGAGGTCAGATTACGTTCTCCCTCAAATGAACCGCTCCAGAGTTCATTTGTAAGTATACTAGGTTTATCGTTTCTCAAGCCTCTCGGTGCAGCTGTTTTGGTCTGCATCCGAGTGTGATTACTGTATCCACACTGAATTAGTGTTCAAACGAATCTTACCAAGGGTGAAAAAGACCCAGAGTCCAAATTAACTTGGACCTTGTCTAAAAAGAGCCATTGTGAAAACACCCTTGGTGTTTTCTTTAATACACTACGAGTAGGTGTATCCTTTCCTCTCTAGTGATGCAGATATGGAAGTTCTACAAGTTTAAGGTCCTTCTAAAGGAAGGATGATGCATTCCAGGTACTGGACAGCAACGAGCGTTGAATAACAAAGATGTATGCTTTTGACTAATTAAAATTTCCCCTTTTGTTCATAGTGATAAAAACTCTTCCCACATCCATCATAAATGATTTTATAACATCAGGTTGTTTAGAAATTGCCTTCAAGATAACCATTTTTGAATGACTTTTGACCCTTTTGATGTCAGGATCTGCCAACTTTCTCTTTTTTTGTCTTTAAAACATGCTGCTTACTATTAGTTGTCTCTCTTTATTACACAGAATTGACTCCAGGATCCAAACCTGTATAGCTTGAGAAAACACACTTTATAGAAACTGCTGTTATTGAGCTTACTGAGTAGCTTTATGGTTCTGCATCAGCCAAACTGTAATTGGCCCTAATATTCCTTAAGCTCCGTTGCATGACATGGTCAACCACAGTTCCCTTCCTCACTATTCTTGACAATCACAGATTCAGCATGGTAGTGGTTTGCATACAAAGTATCATGCTTTTAAGGTGACCTGGCAAGGATTCAGATCTGCTCCGTGCAAGCTCTCTACAGCCATCTCACAAGGGCCAGTGCTTGGACCTTGTCTATTTTCTCAAACTTTTCTTTTGCCTCCCTTAGAACTACAATTGTGACAGCACAATTGTAACAAAAAACTAAAAGTTAAAAGTAGTTTGCAAATGCAAAATGTACACAGAAATAAAATTTCATATTTATTATTTTGGTAAATAAAAAAACAAACAAAAACAAAACAAAACACCACACAAACTCAGTCCAAAGCAGAATAATTTGCAGCATGTTAAAAACTGCTGTATTATTAACACTCCAGTCGTATACAGAGACATCAGGGAATTCTCTCAGCATGTAATGTTCTTGAGTTAAGAATCCGGCTCTGAAAAACATGAACATAACCCTCAGCAAAGATTGCTACCAACCATACAAATATGGTTTATACAAAAAAAAACAAACAAAAAAAACCCATTAAAAAACAAAGTACTGACCAAAACTACTCGTGCATTGATGGTGTTAATTTAATGAGGAAAGCCTAATAGTTCATTATAATGTTGCTCGGTCATATTTTACGATAGCTGTGGATTCTTATCATTAAAATTGTTATAATACAAGTCAAAACCTAAAGTGGACCGAACTACTTAAATGGTGTGTTTACCTGTTTCTCCTCTGGGGTTAGCACCCCCTCAACCACCACCACTTGGTACTGCCTGTGTTTGAGGTGCCCAGGGAACTTGCGCATGTGGGTGAGGGAGGCGGAAGCAGCGTTGGGGGTGAGCAGTTTCCTCATCTCTGCAGGAGAACAGCCTGGGTCCAGCAGCAGCAGACACATGCTACCATTTTTCCTCTCCTCCAGTCCTATGATGGAACGACTGTGGCCTGTGAGCACAAGTACACACAAGCAGAAACACACACCAGCCATTTACCAGCTTACTGCTGCAGTTTGCTTTTGAATTCATATACAGAGTATAATATTCATCATGAATTTAATATAATGACTATTACATTTGTAACTATAATCTCACTGTGGTGTGTGAGGGTAATGTTACAAGTATATCAAAATCCAAGTTTGTCTTAAGAATATTTGTTCCTGCTGTACCTTGATGCTGGAGGTAGATAGGTGGTAGAGTGGTCTTAACTACTCTGGGAAGTGGTCTAGTGCCATTACTGGAGGGGATGGAGAAGTAGTTTTTCACCCACTCAAACAGTTTTGGGTGTGTGCCGCTTGGACCAGTGGGCTGGTGGAAGTCAACAATACGGGTCCTGAGAAGACGTGAGAGAACTTTAACAACTGGTATGATGACACATACGCATACGCGCACGCGTGCACACACACACTCACACACTTTCACCGTCAATGAGGTCTAACCGACTGTTCGTGTAGAACAGGAATGTGAGAGTGGAGTTCACACACACCTGACTCTGTGGGTGGTGAGGACAGCATAGATCTCAGTGGCACCAATCCAGGCGCGAGTTCCCCGCAGACGCCCGCTGAAGTGGGAGGCGCCCTGAGGGTCCATTCCCTCGGCCCACGCTGCCTCAATTACAGCCTGCACCTGGGGGATGCTGGGAGTGGAGTCTAATAGGGAGTTAAGACTACAGTGAGGAACCAAGGGAGAGCCATACACAGTGCAGCAGTGAGAGGAAATGCTTATGACTTTTTCAGGAGTAAAAAATAATAATAAAATAAAAAAACAAGATAAGGAAAGTGAATAAATTGCACTTTTTATTTTTTAAAAGAATATTCCAGAACTTTTTAACCTAATCTCTATATCCTGCATCTATGATGCACATGCAGTTACCTCAAATAATGATTTCCCCATACTTGCATAACAACTGAACTTTTTGTTTCAGTGGAGGTTTACATGTTCTTTTCTAAGGACTAAGTATGCATCTAAATTTCTGTTCATGGTAATTGACCACATACTTCAGCAATACATTCTGGTTTGATCATGGGTCCTAGGTTGAAAAATGCTATAATATACCTTTAATCTGTGGGGCAGTGTTGTTTAGGGCAATATACCTGGCAGGGTGTTGAGTGTGGCATATCTCTCCATCTTTTGCAAGGATGACAACAGCATCTGGAAGTTTCTATAGCCGCAGCCCCAGCCTCTGTCTCCGTCTGAAGTCGAGTAGTGGTCCGTGTCTGCGCACAGCCACACACGGGTGCTGTCGCGAGCCTCACGCTGGTACAACTGGTAGACAGCTGCCAGCAGCCCTATCACACACGCATGGGAAAATCAACTCATGAGCACCTCCGTAACAGAATGGAGAGGAAACGAAAACAAACAAGCTGTGGTACCAATGTTTCTGCCCTTTCTCCTTCATGAGGCAAAAAATGATCCAATGTTAGTATTCCTCCTTACTGCAAGCAAAACCCAGAAACACCATCTTCTTGAAAAACACTCTGTAAACATTTAAGTGCAATATGAACAAAACATTATTATAATAAACCTTATTATAAAACTCAAACCAGTTATGAAAATTAGATTGAATGAAAATTGAGCTTTGCCATACTGATAATGATTGAATTAAATAATGATATTCTAATTTACAAAATAAAACCTTATTTTTTGATGTTATATCAGTTTTATTAGCAAAAATGGCTAACAGGCTTTATTGGAAAGAAAAAAAAAAACATTAAATGAAATTATTTAGCTGTGTTATCTATGGAAATGGATAAAGTACTGATATGGTTCATCATAGTTAGGGGAAAAGACTGATATTTTTTATAGATTTTTCTAGACTCACTAAGCAGAAACAGCTAAATGTTTACGTGCAGTTTGGAGTGTTTCCATGTGCACTTGACATTGAGGCTGAGGGTGTGATGTCACTGAGGCTGAGGGAAACCTAAAACGACACTTTATTACGCTTAACTTCAATCTCACTGAGGAGTTCTGAGAACAAATCGGGATGTATCGTATCGCCCCCATCACCCCATTCCCACAGTGGGAAGGATGTAGTCTGACTGTTCCTTGGACGTTCCTGCACCAGATGGGTTTTGGATACACAAACTTATTAGATCCAGACTAGGACTTCTGGGCACCTGGAAGAGAATTCTATTGCTCACTTGTTCTTATTACTTATTTCGTTTTTTATTGCTCATTTTGTTCCTGCTGTGGTGTCCAACCATTTACATTTTATGGCATCTAACCAGAGGAGGATGGGCTTCCCATTTTGAGTCTTGGTTCCCATCAAGGTAACTTTCTCATGCTATTAGGGAGTTTATCCTTGTTACTGCGGCCTTTGGCTTTGCTCAGCAGAGGCTCGAACGTAGACATCTGTAAAGCTGCTTTATGACAATTGGTTTGACTTTACAAAATATGTATTTCAGGTCAGAATCATCACAATATCACTTGAAATCTATATCAGCCAGTGCTAATGGGTTTTGCTCTGGGCTTTAGCTGACAATAGTTACAAACAAGTAACAAAATCTCACCCATCAGATCAACCAGTATATGTGACACTAATGTCAGTATCAAGAAAAACTACATTAATTAGACACATATGAAAGAAGCAGATCACATTTGTAGTGGATAATGCACTCCAAAATGACTTTTCCCCTGAACTTTGACCTGGTCCCAGACACCCAGAGTCACCACTGCTACATGGACCGATCTTATCAGCACATAACCCTTTCTCAGGATCTCCAGGTGAGAGGTTTGACTGGCTACACTGTCCAGAGCCACGTTTATGATGTCTAAGTAGCCTGAGAGATCTAAGAGGAATGCAGCGATATTGCATGGTTATGAAGAAATTTAGAAATGTAAGAATTGAAGAAATGTAACCATGCGATAAAGCGTATTTTCTTCCAAGTTGAAGTCGTAGTAGTAGTAGAATAATAAAATAGAAAAGCAATGTTAATCATATGAAATTAGTCTAGTTATTATTCCTTACAAGTTATTAGAATGCATGCAGTATTGTTTTATTCTTTTGTTTTTATTGTTTATTATGTAGGATTGATATATTCCTACATAATAATATGTTGTACACATCTAATAGTGTGCATCATGCAGTCTCCTATTTTAGTCGTCTTTCGCCTTTGATGAAGTTAAAATTAGTTCCGTTTTGGCCACTTGGCGACCAATTTTCAAGTCTATACATCGGAGAAAGCGACAATGTCTAATTCGACCTAGGCTGACTCTGGCAAATCATCCCAGAAATCCCATCGACATTACATCAAAGGCCATGAACTTCGGTTCTCTACTGGAGCGGTTCCGATCAGGACTGGCTCATGACGTCATTGCAGCAGGCATCAGATGCTCGGTATTGTGACCAATTGGGCTGGTGGCGGTGCCGCAAGAATCTGAAGCGACTACGGGTCCAACAGACCAACGCGGTCTCAAGAGCGCGCACGCACGGTTTGGGTCCCAACCCTTTGGCAACATCACAGTACGTCTCAATACATCTCGTGTCCATTTCTGATGTGGTTGCTGGGTCAGTTTAAATTTTGAGGTGTCTATCTCCTATTGAATTTGTAATCGATATAATTAGAAGTTAAGATCTTCTAATCTCCAGTAAAGTGTCTTTAGTTCTATTCCGGTTAGGGTGCCACGTGATTCTTTGTTTACTGTCATGCCCGTATAATCAAGTTACTCTCCCTGCATACTTTTTATTATTTTTCCTTTCTTTTATAGTTAGTAGCTGGATATTTTACCCTCTCATAGTTAAATGTCCATTTTCTTCTCCTTTGTTTCCGTGAACTATTAATCTCATTGTTCATCGTTATTCAATAAACTTTATTTGCTGGGTGTCTGACCATAAGCAGTTTCCCTGCATACGAGTGAGTTTGGTCCCTATTAGGTTATTGGTAAATCTGTTGGTTTATGGAAGTGAAGTTTGGACACCATGACCATGGCCTTAAATTGTGCATCATTTAAGCAACAGTTCAACCAGCAGTTTTCTGTACTTGAACTGACCTGTGGTTCTTGTCTGTCCGTCGTCCACCCCCAAAGCCAGAGATTCCATCATCTCCACCCTTTTTCTGTGGTAATTAGCTGGAGTCAGGTGCCCTCGGGACACGGCTCTCTCCATAGTCCTCTCCATTTGCCTGCGGTAGCCACCACTATTATCCAACCCAAACTGTCTCTGCAATATAACGGGTCAAGCAGAGGTCAGCCATAAGGAGGAGTTTTGGTGTAGACTATGATGAATTGACACAGATGTGTATGAGAACCTTGGAAAAAATTCTACTGGAGTACTGATGCATATGGGAAATCTGGTGTTCATCACTATCTTGTTGGGCTCCATCTCAATTATGTAGGAGTATGACTCATGTCTCCTTATGCTACTCTGACCTGCAGCTGTCTGAAATCATTAGCCTCCCATCTGGCCTCTATCTCCTTCCTCCTCTGCTCCTCTTCTTCCTGTAGCTGCCTGGCCAACTTCAGGTCTCTGTATGAATCCCCTGAAAAACAGCACTGATCTTAGAGTAGGGTGAGGTGCTTGTACACATGTACAGGTCAAGGTGGTAGAGGAACTGAAGCAAAGTACTACTCGTGAACTGTAGCTTATCTATCCAAATCCATTGTACAATGCTGCTTGCATTACAATCATTGCTCGAATGATATTCAAATGGTCTATAAATGATACGTGAGCTAAGCATTATGATGCGTGTTAACATCAACACTCTGCGGCTTTGTGGGTGTGGTTTGTGCGGGAACCTTGAGCAGCAGCAGGGCCGTACTCCAGATGCAGCTCTACATGGTCCTGCAGTGAGCTGCTGTCCACAAAGACCACCGAACACAGCGGACATTCATACTGCTGCACACCTGCCAGTTCCACACAAATTATTTCACAGTTAAATACACTAGAACAATTACTAATCCCACCAACACTGGGCCCTCTACAAGCAAAACCACTCGAGAGACCCACCTGGCTCTTTACCACTTGGACAATAAGGACACTTGTATTAAAACTTACATTAGACTTCCACTCAAGCGTTCAACACCATCATACTCCAAAAAAACAGTCTGTAAAGTTCATTCACTTGAAAGCTGTGGAAACACCTGTTCAGCTGTCCAGCTGCTGTACACCTTGTTCACTTATGAGCACATCATAACATCACAGCAATCACATCATCAACTCTGATGACAATACAGTTGTGGGCCTCATCGTCAACAATGATGAGATTGACTACAGAATGGAGGTGAGGCAACTGAGTCCTGGTACAAAGGCAGCTCTCTCATTCTGAATGTTGGGAAGCTGAAGGAGATAGCTGCGGACTTCAGACAGAATACAAGTGCCCCTGCTTATCAGCTGTACTACAGTGAAAACATCTTGCAGTTCCTAGCAATTCGCATCACAAGCAGCTTCTCATGGTCCCTGAACACTTGCTCCTTAGAACACTTAACCTGCAGCGTAACCATCTGGTACACAAACTGTTCTGCCTCAGACAAGCATCCACTGCTGCCAGAGGATGCTTGCCCCCAGTCCTTGCTATAATGGTCATTTACACTGAGTGGTGTATTAGAAAGCCTGCAGCATCAGGAAGGAGCTCTCTCACTCCTACATGAACTGTTTACAGCTCTCCCATCTAGACATCTGGGTCAAGTCTTCCAGATATGCAAACAGTTTCTTCCCATAGGCAGTCAAGCTACAGAATAGATCTACCAGACAGACATACACATATACACTTAACACTTGGGATTATACTTTGTACATATTTACTACTTCCTTGACAGTGTAAAGTTGCTATTGTTTATTACTCAGGATAAACATGATTGTTTAAATCTCCTGTACAGTGAATTGTATCATGTATTGTATAATGTACAGCTGCACGGTTATCTGTTTGCAACAGTCTATTGCCATCTCTTGTTAAATGTAGCACCATGTCCTGATGAAAATATATTTTGTTCTTTACTGAACACACACGTAGTGAAAATGAATAAAAATGTTTCTGTATTGTAATGGCATTCCACTGTGTGCATGTTGTGCTAGAACAATGGAGTGAGAGCTAGTAATGTTTAGTAACCTTCACATTCGGCCTGATCCTGCAGATGGAGCTCCACATGTTCCTGAAGAATGAAGCAGTCAGTGCACACCAGAGCACACATAGGACATGTGAACTGACGTCCTGAAACACATGCCATAGAATGGGCCCACAGAATCAGTAATGTCCAGATGAAAGCAACTACTTCAAGATGCAACAATTAATGATCAGCTGCCTGAAAAGCACCTCTCTTTGGAGAAGACAGATGTTTCTGTGTTGATTTGCGACGTTCAGCCTTTTCCTCCCGTGCCTGCTTTCCGAGGGAATTTGATGCTTGTGCGTGTCTGAGTGTTTTTTTTGTTTTGTTTAAAGAAGCTGCTGTAGGCGGTTCCGTTCTGGACGTTCCCTGAGTAAGTGCAGTTCCTGCATTAGAAGTAGGTGTCCTGTTCGTCAGACAAAGTGCATGATGACTAGTGACCTCTGTGGAACCCTGAGTTACCCTTTCCTTACTGTCTGTTCTAATGAGACTCGTTTTTGTCTCTGACACAGCTGAACATCTACGCTCACTGCTTGGCGCACTGTGGTCAATAGAGGGCTGCGAGTCTGTCTCTTTATGTGCTGTGCAGATGTGAAAGTGGAGATCGTCGTACGAGACGCCTGACAGAGAGCAGAATGGACAACTCATTTCATTTTCCAGGTGGCTCAAGAGAAGGTGAGTTCTCATGTCTGATTCAGACACAAGCTCCTCGCTGCAGATTTCACAGACTGGCATGGCGAAACACCCTCAGAGAGAAACAAACAAAAAGGCGGAAGCCGGTTGGCGATTTCAAAACGTGTATAAAATTAAAAGATTAACACGGCCAATCGAGTTAAGACGGTGTTTTATAATTTAGTAAGGGGCTAAACAAACATTAATAGCGAACGAGCTTGCTAAAGTTCTGCTGCTATCTAGGATAGTTAGCTAGCTAACCTAGCTAACTAGATAGCCAACCTAACTAGCTAGCAAAATCGTTCTAGCTACTAGCATCTTTAGCTACAGGCAAGTTAATTCGATTCAAACGGACCCACGTTCTGTCGGTACTATGAATAAAGATACCGAAATGCCTCTTATATTACTAAAACGTACAGACCACTTACGTAGGTAGCTATGTCATTGGTAAGATATTACTAGCTAGTTTAGCTAGTCATTTTCGGTTTTCATTCATGACTCGCGACTTCACATAGGAAGTGACGTTTACCCTCAATAACTTATTGACGCCATATTGCCCTCCTCAGTTGGAGTAATTCGGGAAGGTTGAGAGAAGGAATTAAAAAACACACGCATAACTGTTTGCTAAAAGGTGAACAGGTGAGAATAATTTAGCATCCATATCTTTTAAGTGTGTGTTATTTAGTTATGAAGGGTTTATCTTGTTGGGAATTTGGAATGAAGTCGTGTGCAGAGCTGAACTGTATCAATCTGTCGTGACGTAGCTTGCTAGCTTGCTGACAAATTAGCAAACACGGCTAGTTCATTAGCTAGCTCGGTAGGTCTGCTGGCTGCCGTAGTATTGGCTGACAGGCAGATGTCAAGGTTTTCAGCTCGAATTTACCAAAACGGAAAAGAAAACATTAGCTATGGATGCTTACAAGAAACAAGCTTTAGACAGTATCACATGTAGACATTTGGTGTAATGACAAGACTGGTAAACTTGATTGCCCCACCTACTAGCCAGATGTTGTTAGCAGTGTTAGCAAGCTAGCTATGTTACCTGTGTAAATTGTAAAAAGTATTTATTTTCGGTAGCTACCAAGTCGGCCATCAAGCCTTAAACGATTTTTAATAGTTACCAGTTGAAGCTTGAAACTTGACAGGCAAGGTTTCTAATACTCCTCTTGTGTTTATCAGCATAAAGTTAGCTAGCTAGTTAGCTGTCCAAGTAGCGACGTTTCGCAGGATGCAATCGTTTGCTTGTTCAGTTCCAGTTCTGTGAAGTCAAGTACTTTGTACCTCCTCTGTAGAGTAGCTAGTTAATTAGCTACATGATCCGGTTCATCGACTAATTATGAGGCTATTCATTAAGCAAATCGAGTGTTAAACCAGTGGAAGCTGTAAAAAAAATGTAGCTACTGCTATGGCCGCCCCGGGTGGAATTGGAATAATAGGGGTTTTTGATTGGTTATCCAGAAACGGATCCTGACCAGGGTTACTATTTTTACTAGGGTGACTATTTTCCATGCTCTTATTATCAGGCACTAGCCCAGGTGTATTAGAATGGTGTAAACGCTGGCCTTTGAGAAGCCCATGAGATTCCCTGCTGGTTTTTCTGTCAACTTGATCCTGTGGCTTGGGGGTTGTAGCGGTAAATGAGATGTAGTCCTAATAACCTTCATTTGGAGAGTGTGGTTGTTTAATGTATTAAAACGATTTTCAACCACATTTTCGATGTTCTGAACTCTTCTCTTATACAGACATCACACACTTCTCCTAAAGTGTTTCAAGGATGTTTCGAGTTTTCACATTTGGCAAATTTAAAGCAGTAACCAACTCTTATGACTGGCATGACTGTGTTTTTCTGAAACAGTGTGCTGATGTTCTATATTTATTTGCCAAACAAACATGGCATCAGTGTGTACTGTAAAAGATACGTTTTCATTCCTCGTTTAGATTAAAATGCAATGTGGGCTAGAGGTAATGGCTGATGCCATCAGGGAAATGTTGAGAATATGTTGGCTTTGTATCTCAACCTTAAATGGGATATCACGTAATATATTTTGTCTGCTGTTGGACAAAATCTACTAATGTGTTTTTTCTTCAGTTTGGAAACTTGTGGTGAGACTTACTTAGTTCAAGTTTTTTTTTGTTTGTTTGTTTGTTTGTTTTTTTGCAGTGTGAAGATTTATGAAAATTTGGTTTGTTTTCTGTCTTGATCATAGAAGCCACAATGGCAAGTCCAGGCAAAGACAATTATCGAATGAAGAGCTACAAGAACAAGGCTCTAAACCCGCAGGAGATGCGCAGACGCAGAGAGGAAGAGGGCATCCAGCTTCGCAAGCAAAAGAGAGAGGAACAGGTAGGCTTTTCACATCCTGCACGGCCCATTGCTGTAGATCATACAGAAATGCTGGCAAGGTTTGAAGCTTGTTACCAGACCCTCATTTCATGCAACCTGGCCAGTACTAGTTTTTATTATTTAACAAAAAAATTGTTTATTAATGAAGATTTCATTTAAAGATGTAGGCAGTATTGAACCTGTTTTGACATGCTCATATCATATAATGGTAAGTCTTGATCTACAATCCCAGCTGTTCAAGAGGAGGAATGTGTGTGTGCCGTCAAGCGATGAGGCCATGTTCGAATGTCCCATTCAGGATCCTGATGTCAGTTCCACTGTCCCGGTATCTGCCGTAAGTATTGTCTTAGTGATCCGAGTTATACTAGAGACTGTGTTATAGGGCTTTTCTGCTGTGTTCTCTACTTGCAGATAGTCATATTGAAGAACTACATACAAATTTTAACACTGTAGTGTTTGTTTGCAGGAAGGAGTTATAACTCAGGACATGGTTCAAATGATCTTCTCGGAAGACCCAGATCAGCAGCTAATAGCGACCCAAAAATTCAGGAAATTACTTTCCAAAGGTTCAGGCTTGATTTTGCTGTATTATATTCAACGTCTATGATGTGCTGAAACACATTTGGATGAACTTGCACTTATTGACCCTTTGACAGAACCCAACCCTCCTATCGATGAGGTCATCCTCACACCAGGGGTTGTCAGCAGGTTTGTAGAGTTCCTGAAGAGAAGTGACAACTGCACTCTCCAAGTAAGCATTATGGGAAAGATGTATGCAGCGTCTGCACGATAAAAGAATTCAGTATGATAAAAATAAAAGTTCAGAATGTGCAAAATGTGGTTAATGGCTAGTTGAGAGCAGACAGTGTAAACAACTTTACAGACAGCTAAGCCTTTAATTTTGTGCCATGGACAGTTTGAAGCTGCCTGGGCCTTGACCAACATTGCGTCGGGGACCTTCCTGCACACCAAGGTGGTGATTGAGACGGGAGCCGTGCCGATTTTCATCGAGCTGCTCAACTCTGAGTATGAAGATGTGCAGGAGCAGGTGACCTGCCTCACTTAGCATGGGCTTGTTTATCAGCAGCAGCAGCGTTAGCTGAGCTAGGCACTATGGTTTAAAGGTATGTAGGGCAGCAGTAGCCAGTTTAGCACAGCTCAGTTAATTATTTTGCTAATGTAATTGTAAAGGTCATTACTGTCTAGTTTTATCAGAGCTAGTTTAGTGGTGACTGGTTTAGCAGTAATTATTGCATCTAGTTTCACAATATTTAAGCTTGAACAACTTTCAGTACAGACATGTTTACTTTAATAGTACCCAGTTTAGAAGTAAGCAATTTGTTGATATCTTGTTTAGTGTAACAGCGCCCAGTAGTGCAGCATTCATCCAGTCTGTGTCTGCTGTTCCAGGCTGTCTGGGCACTGGGCAATATCGCAGGGGACAACGCCGAGTGCAGAGACTTTGTCTTGAATTGCGGCATCCTCCCATCCCTGCAACAGTGAGTCCAGCTTGGACAGGCGCATGCCTCCACATCCCATCGAGCTGGTTGGTGCTGATGGCAGCAGAAGCTACTGTGTTCCTGTGTGGATGGGACGCTGCTCTGGCCTGCTGCCAGCGGGCTCCCCATCACACAGCAATGTGGTGCTACATACATGCCTCCCTGTGCATTTATTTAAGAACATGTTTATATAATGCGATATGTACTTGGTGAGCATGAATGGAAAGCATTTACATGAAAAAAAGCACTGTTTATTTGGTTTGTAAGCCAGTGTATGTTAGGAAATCGGAGAGGATTCTGGTCTTGTGGTCTGGCTGCACTGTAGAGCTGGTTCCCAAACCCTGTGGGTGTCTGTCTGCCTCTCTCTCTATAGGTTACTTGCAAAATCCAACCGTCTCACTACAACAAGGAATGCTGTGTGGGCATTGTCCAACCTGTGCAGAGGCAAAAATCCTCCCCCAGACTTTGCCAAGGTGGGTAAAAGGAGCTCTCCAAAGAACTGCTTTCTCAGCCGGTCTCCTCTGCAGCGTGTGCTCTTATAAAATAAGGTCACCTTTAGCAGGCCACAATGTCCAAAAGCCTCTTTAAAAAAGATCTGCCTCCGCGTGCTCCTTCTCAGCACTGTCGCTGTGTCATGCTATCGCAGGTGTCACCATGTCTGAGCGTGCTGTCCAGACTGCTGTTCAGCGGTGATCCAGATGTGCTGGCGGACGCATGTTGGGCGTTGTCCTACCTGTCTGATGGTCCCAATGACAAAATCCAGGCTGTGATTGACTCGGGAGTATGCCGCAGGCTGGTGGAACTGCTCATGTGAGGCACACGCACATTGATTCCCTCCACTGTGTCACGGCTGTGAGTGTGTGCGCACCAGCGCATGCGTTAGCTCTGAGCTCCATCTCTTCTGTTCCTTCTTAGGCACAGTGATTATAAGGTGGTGTCTCCAGCTCTCAGGGCTGTGGGCAACATTGTGACAGGGGATGACATTCAGACTCAGGTGCAGAGGAGCCTCTCCTTCCCTCCCGTGCTCGTTTCTGCTACCTGCTGGATCTTGCTGTGTGTCTGAGTGCTGTGTATTAGTGCCCTTTTAGCCAGATCCCTCGACTTTGCATGTATAAAGTCACATTGCAGTTAAAAAACAAAGCCAGATCATGTCTTTTTGCCAGCAGTGGCTGGAGTCATCACTATAATCCCCATCCTTAAACACCACCTGTGTGGGTTTGGGTATTTGCATGTGCTGTAGGTGATCCTGAACTGCTCTGCGCTGCCCTGCCTGCTTCACCTGTTGAGTAGCCCTAAGGAATCCATCAAGAAAGAGGCCTGTTGGACGGTCTCCAACATCACAGCAGGAAACCGAGCACAGATCCAGGTACGAGGACCAAGGCCACTTGACCAAAGCCATTGCCATGGTTCTGGCCACTTAGGATCCCAAACCAACATGTAGCCATGTGAAGGTCATCTCTGTAATTTCAGAAGTTTTAACAAAAATAGCTTTGTCAGGCTTTAAAGCTACTCCGGGAATAACAAAATACCATTGTCCTTTTTTTGATCTGCCAATGTATAATACATTTCTGATGTAAAAAACAAGTGGTTAATGGAGATTTTGGGTTGATTCTAATGTGGAAGGAATGATTTACCTATTGCAGACGGTGATTGATGCCAATATCTTTCCCGTGCTGATCGAGATTCTGCAGAAGGCGGAGTTTCGGACCAGGAAGGAGGCAGCATGGGCAATTACCAACGCCACCAGCGGGGGCACTCCTGAGCAAATCAGGTTCCTTGTACCGCTTCCTTCTTCTGAAGTATTGAAATGACTGACCTAGTCATTTCACCAAGGAATTCAGATACAGCTGAAATGGACCATCAATGCTCGAGAAATCCTGCTGTAATCAGGAAGTCAAAAGCACCTTAAAACTGCCCGTCACAAAATACAGTAGAAACATGTATCAAAAGCATACAGTAGAAACTTTTTTTTGCCTCCAGCTAAAATAGGTTGTCCTTTTATTTATTTATATATATATTTTATATATTATTTTGATACACCATAAAATACAGTAGTATGGTGTATATATGGTGTGGTGTGTATGGTGTATATATGGTGTATATATATTGTACAACAGGTACTTGGTGTCTCTGAACTGCATAAAGCCCATGTGTGACCTGCTGACAGTGATGGACTCCAAGATTGTGCAGGTGGCTTTGAACGGGCTGGAAAACATCCTCAGACTGGGGGAACAAGAGTCCAAACAGAACGGAACTGGCATCAACCCCTACTGTGCACTCATTGAGGAAGCTTATGGTATGTACATACACATGCGCCTGCACATCTCCATCCCATGTCTCATAGTGCCTTTTTCTAAAGAATTATTTATAGCAGTTCGCCCACATTCACATAGACCCTCACACACATGCTGTTTAGGCAGCTTGCTGTAATAAAGTGTGGTTTGGCGAGTGTGAGCAAACTTTTAGGTGTATATAACCGGCAACTCCACTAGATGACAGCAGTGTTGTGTTCAGTTGTATATTCCACATCGGATGAAGTCAAGTTTGTAAGCTGGTACCTAATTTTCTGCCACAGGTCTCGATAAGATTGAGTTCCTCCAGAGCCATGAGAACCAGGAGATCTACCAGAAGGCTTTTGACCTGATTGAACGCTACTTTGGTGTGGAGGAGGAGGATGCCAGCATTGCTCCGCAAGTGGATCAGAACCAGGGCCAGTACATCTTCCAACAGCCAGAGGGGCCCATGGAGGGCTTCCAGCTTTAACCCTGTCCACGGCTACCCAGCCAAGCTTCAGGTTCCACTTCCATCTCACCTGGAGCCCTGAAACACTTGTGCTCTCTCTCTCTTTTTCTCTCTCTCTCTCTCTCTCTCTCTGTCTCTATCTCTTCTCCCCCATCTCTCTTCTGGGTGAGGCCATGGCTGCTGTGCTGATTCCCTCCCCCCCCTCCAAGCCCCAGAGATCTCTGCAGCCACACCACACCACCTGAGCCTCACTCTCTTTGAGGGAGAGCAGGTGAATGAGGAGGCTTGTGGAGGCATTCTCTTCCTGGAGGAGCTTACACAAAGTGTTCTGCTGTGACTCCGTCCTGTCTCACAGACTTCTAGTGGCTTTTCTTTTGTGAGCCTCGATATCTTGATGAGGAGGCAAAGACTGCACGCGTTTCTTTTTCCCCATTTTTGATTTATTATTATTATTATTATTATTATTATTATTATTATTATTATTATACATTGGCACTGGTGTCCCAAAAACAAAACTTTACTTCATATCCCTTTTTGAAATGTGAAACTACCTCTATAATCATCAGTGGAAAAAGAGTGTTTGACAACATAGTAAATGCTGACAGTTGAGTTTTGTCCTTTGTTGAATGAACTGGTGTTCCACTGTGTAGCCTATGGCGCATCAGAGCCACTTCTGAGTAGTTATGGACTATAAAGAATGAATTTGCATGGGAAAGTTTGAATTGAACGATTTCCCTGCCTGTGTGTACACCCTCGCGCTTCTGATCACATGCATCTTTCTCTAATGCTGTTTGTAAACAAACAAAGCAAACGTGTCTGTCATGACCTCACATCCATTGCAAGACTTGTTCACGGTGCCCCTCTCCTGAACTGAAAGCGTGGTGCTGGCTCCTATGCTGTGGACAGTGGAAGACCTGGAGCTCTGGAGGCGTATTTATTGTGACTAAGGTGTGTGGCGTGGGGGCGGTCTGCCCTGGGCCTACGGCAGGCTCCTCCAAACCCCCCCACGCACAGAACCTGCTACCGCTGCTCCAGCTTCCTGGGCTTATCATGCGCTACGGTGCATCTTATTTAAGCATGGTCACATGACCATGCATATTCAGTCTGTTCTGTGTCTCCATCACTCTCCTGTTTTCCAAGGAATTGTGTGGGAGCTGCATCGAATTTAAAGTTTCTTATCAAGGGTTGTTGTGTTTATCTGTCCTTAAAATCTCAGTCCTTCATTGGCCATTGGTTTTGACTCATGTTTTAAGATAGGACATCAGTAGGAAATGCTGAGATTAACTTGGACTGAAATTTATATATTCAATGAATAAACATGAGGTTGCTCAAGGATATCAAAAACTAATGCTGGACTTGGTATGAAAGCACACCAAAAAGGGTTTGCCATTGTATTGGATCCTCTGTCCTGCCCTAGCCCACCTGCCCCATTTAAGGGGCATGTTTACTTTTTGCCCTTCGCAAACAGCAAAAGCTTCATGTGCAACTTCCATTTTCCAAGCTTGTTAAAGGTCTCCACATTCTCTGGTCTGTATTCTTTATCTTGGACTGTTTAGTTTCAGTTTGCTCTAATTTATCTTTAAAACAAACCACAAAAACAGTTTTGGCACGTTGACCTCATTTCCAATGAAATCAACTCTCATTTAGCATTGAAATTGAGTTTCATCAACCCAATTGGAGACAAGTGAATATGTTAAGGTTGTAAAACAAGCACATTTGATGGTGTATAGTTTTCTAATATTTCTCATATTTGTACAACTTTTTTCAGGTTTGGGTTGATTTTTTTGGGTTGATTTGCTGTATCAACGTTGGTGCAAAGCTGCAGTGTAGAGGACAGCAGTTTTCTCAAGAATGTTGAAATTGTGTAAAATGATGTAGAACAAATAAAGTGTTCTGTTAAACATCGAAAGCGTTTCAGATTGACTTGGAGTGAGCTTAGTTTAGGGTTGAGACTGGAGGTGATTAGTGCTGGATTAGAAGTAAGGTATATGATTTTAGCTTTAATTGGGGCTGGGTTATGGCTGTGGTTGCAGTTGATTGCTTTAGGTCCATGTGTGGCGTTTGTGACGGACTGGATAAAGGACAGATGAAGTCCATGGGATGCAAATTCTAATCATTATTGATTAGTAGAAATTATTTTATTGACACTTGGTGTGCGGACAGATCCTGAATTGTCCAATAATTTAATTGTTACAAATTGTTCAGAGAAACATGTTCAAAATATGGGTTTTCTATGTTTCCGCATACTGTGTGTTGGTAATAGGAATAATTTCTGTGTGTTTGACATCTGGTATAATAGACTCTTTGAAAAATTGTAGTTTGAGAATTTTTTGTTTTGTTTATAAAACATGTTTGGAACCTCTCCCAGAAGATAAGTTGGTGTACTTGAGAAACACTACTGATTACCAGTACCACATATTTAAAGGAACAATGTCATCTTCACCAAAGAGTAGCAAACAATATTTATGAACATGATTTGTATAAAGTTCAATTCACACGAGGTGAAGAGTCAAATTTCTTTATTTGTCAAATTAACCAGTTTATGCTCTATAGACGGGGTCCTTCATATGGAGGCAGGCATGTTTTAAATACACTTTGTACAAAGTCACAAACATCCAGGCCATGATGGGGTGGTTGTTTCATAATGTGAACAGTCATCACTGGAAATAAACAAACTGGCAAAGTATAGTTCCTTAAAGAATAGTACTTGAAGGTATATTATATGAATGTTACTTTACGTTATGTACAGTGGGCTGAGCCCAACGTTGCTATTGTGAAGAATTTATTTGCAAATAAGGGTGGAAAATAAGTATTTGGTCACCTGATTTCTGGCTGTCACAGACCTGTAACTACTTCTTTAAGAGGCTCCTCTGTCCTCCACTCATTACCTTTTTTAATGGCACCTGTTTGAACTTATCAGTATGACACCTGCCCACAACCTCAAACAGTCACACTCCAAACTCCACTATGGTGAAGACCAAAGAGCTGTCGAAGGACACC
>JAOXYF010000004.1:18755990-18788735 GCA_028565775.1 Sternarchorhynchus goeldii
TCATTTCATATCATATGAGATGATATCGTTCAAATTTAATGACACGACATTTTCGGAGTCTATTAACTGGAATAAACGCCCCCCTTCTCATAGACGCAAAGGAGGAGACAAAGAGACACACAGAGACAGAGAGGTGGAGAGAAAGCATGCAGTCCCTTCTCTTTCTCTGTGTGTCTGTATCTATCACGCTCTCTCGCTGTGTTTCTCTGTTTCTATAGAGAAAGACAGAGAGAAGGCAGAGATCTCCTTTTCCTGTATCAGTGGTTTTCTCCAGGCCTATATGCAGGCAAAGGTGTTTGAGTGACAGTCATGGCCATACTGCCTACAGCAAGAGAGAGAGAAGGACAGAGAGAAGCAGACAGAGGCCTCTAATGAGATCAGCTGCAGGGGGAAATTAAATTGGAGTCTGGAGTTAAAAAATACTTGAAATTCTAACTGTTGGGACCTACATGAGAAGGGACAGAAACAACATGACAATCTCCCACTGGGGTGAACAGAAATACATCTGAATCACAGACAGGGCATGTGAAAGGGATTGTGAGAGGGGTGGCTGAAAAAGGCTTGAGAGAACATAAAGACAGGGTGGAGGGAAACACATCTTCCCCACCCCCACTTAAATATCATTTTCCCCACAGAGCCCCTCCCCCAACATACTCTTTTTAAATGTTTTCATGCACCTAACCCAGACGTTTTAGATGCTTTTAAGTGTCCACAGTTCACGAAACGCATAATCTGTACCACAATGTCCCTAACAGAAGTATTTTCACATAATAAACTTTGTATACTTCATTTAACCCTTTGTCATATGTCTATTCAATCACTGTTCAGTACATACTGAATATTCAGTACATACTCAATAATATTTTTATACCTGTTCTATTATATCTTTATTTTAAAATGTCTCCATTTTTTTTAGTTAAGTAGTTAATTCCATATTTTTGGCTCTATGTGTAATTGGTCCAATGTGTCTGTTATAGTAATTGGGTTGTAAATATCAGGCAGTTTGGAGTATGAGATAGGAGGTATCATTTTCAGACATTATTGAATTTATAGTCATGAATAACTGATCATTCAGAAATTAGCAGACCTATCGTATGTCATGTATACCTAGTATATATATACACACACACACACACCTAGTACACACACACACATGTATACCTAGTATATATACACACACACACACACACACACCTAGTACACACACACGTATACCTAGTACACACACACACACACACACACGTATACCTAGTACACATACACACGTATGCCTAGTACACACATGTATACCTAGTACACACACACGTATGCCTAGTACACACACATGCCCCATCTGAATGTACTAACACTTATTTTTTCTAATAATTTTTAGCAATTACTAAGGCTTTAGTCATTAGTAATTGTGATATGTCTATGATATGCTATGACTGTGATGTCTGACACCTAGGCATTAGTCAGTGTGTAGTGTTTATAACACTGGTGTGAGTGGCTTTCTTCTCTTTTGTAATGATCTTTTTAGTTACTGGTGGTCTTGAAGGCTGGTCTCTGACATGGAAGCCACATAAATTTCATTTGCTGCTAGCTAAGAGCTTTGTGCTTCTGTTTATTGCACGTTTGGTGTCACTCAACACTTCATAAACAGAGATATTACACGGTTCAGTTAATCCCCCCTGCCTTATCACAGCAAATCTTATTGTTTGAATAAACCAAATCCAGGTCCAGCATCCAAGTCCCCAGTTCAATTAGACCACATATCATATATAGAGTAAGAAAGTTGTTGTTCTTCCCAGGGTCTTCCTGGAATTCAGTAGGAAACGTGTGTGTGTTTGTGTGAGAAAGAGAGAGAGAGAGAGAGAGGGAGAGAGAGAGAGAGGGAGAGAGAGAGAGAGAGAGAGAGAGAGAGAGAGAGAGAGAGAGAGAGGGAGCTTTTCAGAGGGAAGAGAAACAAAAGGAGAAGAGAGCTTGACTTTACCCTGTCCACAACTTCACTGATATATCCTGCATTATCCTTGCAGTGTGGGGTTGTGCAATAATACAGAAAGACACTAGCAAATGCCAACACTCTTCTCTCTTACTCACAATAATGTTTTTGTGCTGATATGCACCAGTGTCTGTCATTTTTCATAATGACACACCTACATTTCTAAACAGCCCATGAGACCGTTAGCAGCCAAGATACATGACAAAATTCCATTTGTGTGTGGGAATGTATAAATGTGTGTATGTGTGTGTGTGTCTGCAAGTAGAATGACTAATTAACACACTAAAATAACACACTAAACACTAATTAACTAAAATTAGCATCATCTAACAGTTAAACTGCTCAATAAAAATGAAGCTGCTAGCATGTGTTCCAGCTTTAAAGAACCACAGGGACCCACAACAGCACCAGACATAGATGTCATAGATGTCACACACCATCTCTCAATGGCCCATAAACCCCTGTATCTACACCTTTACCTAAAACAAGAGATATTTAATAAAACAAATAGTTTTCCTGCTTATCCTTCATTATTGAGACTTTGTGTGAGTCTTGAACATTGACAGGAATGTTATTCTATAGCCTGGGAATTTTCAGTGCTTTGACCATTCAGTACTTGTAGCTCATATGAAATTTCACTGAGAGTTAGTGCAGTGTAAGTAAGATATGAGTAATAAAATAAACCTTCTACTGTAGTTGTAGTAAGAACTCTGTTTTGAATTAACTGAAGCTTGTTTATTCACTTACTGATGCAACCAGATTAGTAAATTATTGTAGTAGTTCTTTCTGGAAGTGATAAATGCATGGACTAGTTTTTATGCCTCATGCAATGGTATATATTTCTAATCTGTGCAATGTTGCTGAGGTGTCTGTCCTAGAAATACTGCTTGTATGAACTTCAAATGAGAGTTTGGGATCCATAATTACACCTAGATCTTTAACTCTTAAACATGGTGTAATTTGGAGGCCATCAAGATGTATTACATAATCAGAGAGCTTACTCCTGGCCACCTGTGAGATTAATAAGAGCACTTCTGTTTTGTCAGGATTAAGTGCAACCATTAATTTTCAGCAACCATTGTCTGATATCCTTTTCACATTCCTCAATGATATGATATTTATCCTCTAAGACATATAACTAAATGTCCTCAGTGTAGCTGTGGGTTAAGAATCCAGTGTTTAAGAATCATTTCACCCAGAGGCAGCATATATAAAGATAAAAGCAGCGGGCCTAGAACCCGCCTTTGCTGTACACCAAAACTAATGCTGGTGCTGAACAGTCACCCTTTATGTTAACAAACTGGTAATGATCAGCTAAGTAAGATCTAAACCAGGAAACAGCCACCCCTGATCCCAACAACATTTTAAAACTTTAAGTGTGGTATGTATTGTATCAAATGCTGCACTATACAGAATAAACAAAATATCAGTAAGCAGGTCAATGTGATGGCCAAGATTGCAGTGATCAGGCTAAAATGGCATGGGCTTACTGATATCGCTGTGACGCATGTCTGCAGCAGATCCCCTTATAAAAGCATGACACCAAATACAAGCTGTGCTTTTGCAGACAGTGAACAGATCCCCCACAGTTTCATTCCATTCTTAAGGCTTTTCCGCCTTTCTGACCTTTCAGGCGTCAGGTGTCCTGAATGTCCACACAGGCTAATGAATGTGCGAAAATAAAGGTACTTTAAGGATGAGGTCCATGAGTGCAAACATGATGAGTGAAATTTTGTTCAGAATGGTATGTGGGACATGAAAGCCCTGCATTTTACACATCACTCCAGGCTGCTGGGAGCCAGAAGATGCTTTTCTCAGCATTCATGAAAATGTAAATGTTTTCTGGCTAAATTACTGCCATAGTTTAAATTAGGGTGGAACATGATACAGCAGCTAAACTTTTGGGTTTTATCTGTATTTTCTCATGTCATGTGCAGGTGGCCATGAGATGGGTCAACGCATTCTAAAACTCACACTCACACACACACACACTTGCCTGTGATGTTACAGGTGGGTGCACATCCTCATCTATGAGCAGATCAAGGGTGGTAATGGTGAAAGGTGTGGGGTGTCCGGGAGAGAGAGACACAGTTGGTCACGGGTGGGAAGCGTAGCTAATTGGAATGTAGACAGGAATGTGAATTCTGGGTGTCCCAGACACGCTCAATGCTTTTCCACACTGTGCTTCTGAAAGAGATTCAGACACTCCCCCTCCAACCCAAAAAGCTTGAAACTGACAACAGAGGTCCACAAACCCCTCTCCACTCTGACAACACAAACTGGTCTTTTGATTGGCTTAAAATTGCTAGCGTGAGCAGGAAGTGAGGAGTGACAAATAAATTGACCATGACTGTGATGGTAATCCAAACCACAACTTCACCAAACATCACCAGAAAAATGCAAAAATGGAAGTCAAAATCAGACTTGGACATACAACCTAAAAACTGGACTGTCTGGGTAAAAACTAGGCTGGCAATCCTAACACTCTCCTTACCAGAGAGAGGCCAAAATGCTGCTTTTAAGCCATTATATTTACTTAAGTATGTTTTTGAGCAAACTGCACATTTAAGAGTTGTTTTAAAAGATCACATGCCCACTTGTTTAGCTAGTCAACATAACTAAATACTTGTTAAACTAAACACCCATTTATATTGCTAGTGGAAAGTAGCTAAAGAATGCTTGAAAAGTTGCTAAATTTGGATGATACTTACTTATTACCATATTTGAGTCACACCATATTTGCATGCTGCCAGATGGCAGGTGTCAGATGGTATTAGCCTTTTACAGCTTGTCTTATACTCTTTGCTCAAACATACTGTATTTTAATATTTTATATTGTTCTTTTTCTGTTATCAAACAGTGGGATGAGTGCATTAACACTATGTGTTAACCAGCAGTCACTTCCAAGCCATTTCCATGCTGCAATTCTGTACTGCTAAAGTTCAAATTTTATAACTGTGACATTGTCTGACGAAATCACCATACATATAAAAATCACCATACATATAAAAATCACCATACATATAAAAATCACCATACATATAATTTGAAGACAATGCCTACTATTGCTGTTATTTCAGCTATATTCACATATAAAATGATGACTCAGAGAAAAAGTTAAAAGTGACAGAATGTTTTATTCTCTCACAGCCTCCATCTGGCTAGCAAACCACAAGAAGGATGTTCCATTTTGAGTCAGGGTGTGATAATGAGTGATAAAACTGTGATGATGGTCAAAATAATCAAATTAAATTGTTTAAATTAAATCAAAGGAGGAGCAAACCGTACAGACTGGTGATTGGTCCTTGGTCACACTGTTTAATAATAATAATAAAATAAAAAAATTCCGTACTTCACCTTTCACAAATCCGAGAACACTTTACATTATGAGGATTTTTGAAGATATTAGTAACCAGTGAAGCTTATTAAGGATAGACATTATATATGTTGTGTACTTGGTAAAATTGATGGCATTGGCAGATGAGTTTTGAATGAATGGTAGTTGGTTGAGCAGGGAGACTAATGAAAAGAGAGTTTCCATAATCAATACAGGAGAAAACAAAGGCATTTGCTAGCGTTTTGGCACCAGCATTGTTGAGCAGAAGAAGGAGGCGTTCAATCTTTCACAAACAATAAAATAAAGTCTTAAAATGGGACTCCAATGTAGGTAAAAAATTAAAAGTGAAGGCATGGGTTTTAATCACTAGTACTGGTTTAATAGGAACAGTATCAACATTCACAGTGAGATTGGAAAATTGGTGAATTTTAAATCACTTAGTGACTGTGTTGATCACAGAACTACTATAGATCTGAATATAATTTGCATAACAACGAAACATAAAACCATGATTTCAAATGATCTGACCTACAGGTGAAATTATGGAAATGGAAAGAATGGGCCCAAGGACAGAACCTTGATGCACTCCCAGAATAACTGGAGCAATGGATGACCTGTATGTACCTGTAGAGATAAACTATTAATTGTCTATGAGATATGACCAGAACTAATTTAGACCCAAGCTAGAAATGCCTATGGAAGCAAGTTTGGAAATGATTGTATTATATTTCATGGTGTCAAATGCTGCGGTCAAGGAGGATGAGAGTCTTTAGAAAACCAGGCATGGTGTTAGGTACACAACTTGTAACAGGGCAGACTCAGTAATGTGCCATGTGCGGAAGCCAGACTGAAAAGGTTCATACAGAATATTTTTACGGAGAGAATCCTGGAGCTTTCCATCACCTTAGAAAGGGAGATTTGAGATGGATCTGAAAATGGAAAGTGATTAAGTTACTTTGCCAGTTTTTTGAAGTGTAAATAGTAGGGGTAGAGCCTAAAGAAAAACACTGTTTATTAATGTGAGCAATGGGAAAAGAGAGATGGGATTCAAGAAGAGCAGTAGGAGCAGGGTCAAGCTGACAGGAAACAGAAAAAGACTTAGAAATGATCTCAGAAACTATAGATGAATTAACTGAGGTGAAGACAAAGACACTGTACACATTCTGAAGGTAAGTAACTTGTGAGGGAGAATGTAGTTAATTTTCTCTTGAAAGAAGTCCAGGAAAGGGAAGGAATGCAGCATTTAGTGCATCCCTGTACGTTCTGATGTGTTTGTTAAAGTGTAAATGATGAAATGTAAGCCCAGTATTCCAAAGAGTATGAGCTCATGGGTGAATCATGGGGAAGAATGAGGTCTGTTTAGTTTTGAAAGGAGCATGAAGGTTCAATATGTTAGATTGATTGTCACTGTAGAGTTAAACCATGACATCAAGGGAGTGAGTTCAGAAAAGTCTGAAAAATGAAGAGTCAGAAAACAGATGAAGATAAATTAATACTATAAAAGGAGAGTGGTTTTCTCAACAGTTTTGGTAGTGAGGGTCCTGGGATAACATTCAATGCATTTAATGCATGGTCAGTTAAATTGACAACAGGACCAACAGGACAATAGAAAGATTTTTGAGGCGAGTGGAACAAAGCAAGTATATGTATCCATGACTTTATGTTGGAAAGTCAACATGCCAGGTAAAACCCAAACATTGAAGAATCGTCAATAGCTCAACAGACTGTACATGATTGGTGTCAACATGAACATTAAAGTAGCCCAGTAACAATAGCAAAGCAGAAGCTGATTTGGGAGGGCAGTAAATTAGCAACAGAAGTAACGGGGGAGGAAACCTTCAGAGCCAAGTTCTCACAAGAAGTAACATCATGAAAAAACACTTCTTTAACCTTCATACTGCGGAGATCTTCAACCAGCTGAGATCTAGATCTGTTACAGTGCCTGAAACCAAATGTAAATTTTACATGGGTCTGCAAACTAACCCAAATAAGAAAATGGCTGTAGAACAATGGAACATGGGCAAAAGTAAGAAAATTGTTACTTCTTAAAATAACATGGAACTTACTAGAAAAAGTATTTATTATCTATTGGTCTAGTTGGTGCATGTAGCATTCTGAGTCATTACATTTACATTTATGGCATTTGGTAGACGCTCTTATCCAGAGCGACTTACAAAAGTGCTTAGGGATACTTGGAATATGTAGTGTAGCTCAGATAGACCCGAATTCATGTACTCTAAGATGGAATACTACCAGAAGATAGTCTTATGATACACAAGCCTTTCCTATAACCATTCTTCTCTATAAGTCACTCTTTCTCCTATAAGTCATTCTTTCTCTAACTATGAACAAAGACCCAGAGCAAAAATCCAAAGTAAAACTGCCTTAAAGGAGCAATATATAATTTTTCCAGTGATTCTTCTTCACATAATTTTTCCAATATTTTTTCCAGTGATTCTTCTTCACCATGTCCGAGGTCCTGTACTAAACCTGTTTTAAACAGGGCTATCTCCAAGCGAGGGACTCTATGGAGCATAAACTGATTCATTCAGGGACTGTAAAAAAATTACAAATTGGATGTCATGACATCTAATGTCTTCAAACATTATTTATGTGGTGTTAAATTATTTAAAAGTAGCTTTAATTAGGGAATGGTAATATCATTTGAAGTCAGCAGCAAACATCTTTTATTGCAGTTAAAGAAGTCTTTGGTGTCCAAATGTTTCATAATCACCCATGGTTTTAAACTACTTGCATAGCATGATGTATAGTAAAGAAAAGTGGCTCCAAGTGAAGTGGGGTCCCCTTATTTAGGCAGATTACTGTGGACATTGATCGTACACCAGTGTCTGGTCATGATTATCATTTCTCAGTCCAACTATTCTCTGAGTCCTAGCTTATCTATAAGTAAATAACATAGTTAATGACAGAAATACTTACCAAGCCGTAAAATGTTTGAGCTAACTACCTCAGCTGTGTATTGTGTACTTTGTTAAGAGTTTTTAAGTGACAGTATCATCATACTAGCTAAGTGAAACCTAGGTTTGTGCTGGTGTTAGCCAACTGTTAACTGTTAGCTAGCGTTATGGCATTTGGTGCTCATTCCCAGTAGTAGCTCAGTGGTTAAGAAGAGGATGCACCCCCCCCCCCTCCCTGGTTCTTGATTCCTCACGCTCTAAGAGAGTTTTTCATTGCCACTGTCGCCTTGCTCAAAGGGGGATTGGACTCAGACATCTGTAAAGCTACTATGAAGCAACGATTGCTGTAAAAAGTGCTATATAAATAAACCTGATTTGATTTGATTTGATTTGATTTAAGACCTTCGACTAGTAATCAGAAGGTTCAAAAACTGAGCAAGATTCTTACCCTCAATTGCTCAAGATGTATAAAAGCGTCAGCCAAATGCCATAAATATAAATTCCCATTCACACTACCACTCCAGAACAATAGATGGTGATGATAACATCACCTTCTTTCTCACACACATAGATTCCATAAGAGAGAAATGCTAGCATCCAGACCCAGAAGTTTATTTGTGATTCAAAGGGCCCTGTCATAGCAAATTGAATTCCCCACACTTTACTGTAATAAAGAACTTTAAAGAAATATGTAAAAATTCTTAAAGTTTAAAAAGCACACTCTGTTCACTCTTTTAAAATGTACATTGTATGAGTTTGGTCTCAGAAACATCCTTCTTCAGTGTCCAGCTGAGGCCTACCAGCATAGAGGGGATCCATCCTTATTGGTGTTGCTTCTCCATACTATACATATACATATGATACATGTCATACAATACATGACATATGAGTACATTAGAACAAAAAACTATAGGTAATAGAGAAACTCTGAAAACATATTTGGATTCAGCATTCGCAAATACATAATAAACAAGTAATTTTTTAGGAAGCAAAATGATCACTGACCAGTAATTATTTTAAAGAACTTCACATTAGTAGTTTTTGGGTACTCTACCCACCTCTGTTCCTCACTGACAATATAACCTCTTCACTAACCAAGCACACACCTCTCTCCCTGCTGACCACATACACACACCTCTCTCCCCAATAATCACCGACACCTCTCCCTGCTGACCACACGCACACACCCCTCTCCCCAATAATCACCCACACCTCTCTCTGCTGACCACACATACACACCCCTCTCCCCATTAATCACCCACACTTCTCCCTGCTGACCACACAGATCTCTCTTTCAACTAATCACACACCTCTCTCCCTGCTGACCACACACACCTCTCTTCACGCTGATCACCCACAACCCTCACACAGCCAGTGGGCAGGTCTTATATGAGCTTTTTGGGAGTGAAGGCAGGGGAGTTTAAAGATTTTGTGGGATTCAGTGGTTTTGTGAGTTTGTGAGAATTTTTATTTATTTATTTTCTAAGAGTTATTTGGGGTATTTGCTGTGCAGCTGTGGCCCTTCCTGTCTGTGTGTGTGTGTGTGTATTTCAATTAGCCTTCCTGAACATAAAACAAATCAGCAAACAGTAGTCAAAGAATGTTGGTTAGTGTCTCAGATGGTATTTGACCAGCCAGTCGTGTGCGAAGTGAGTACCACAGACGGAGAGGAGCCGCTCTGGAGGAAATGCAGAGCACACTCGATGCTTGTTGCGCAAGTGGACGCGCTGCCTGTTTCACAGGCTTCTTTTCAAAGAGCTCACATAGCCTCTGCGAGACTAGAGGGCTGCTCTATCAGCAGATCCATCAGACAGAGATAGGCATCGCGGCCTGAAGTCCCCAACTCCAGAACGTCATGCACGATCATTCTAATGATCACATTTATCTGTCTCCGCTAGACATTTAGCACAATACCTCAGAACGCAGGGGCGGGTATTTTGCCCAAATAAAAAGCAACAACATTGCAGTGGCATGTTCTCTCATGATGAAACATGATAGCATTCCAAATGAGCCTGAGGAAGCTTCTTTTTTATCTAGAGAGAGCGGGAGAGGGAGAATGAGTGGGGGTGGTGAGAGGGAGTGACTGTTGTAATGAAACATACAGAATGTTTTATTAAACTGGGACAGTTCTGAACTCCACAGCCTCTCGTCTCTTTCCCACGAGCCCCTGCAGCGTCTGGGACAGCTCAAGCAAGTTGTGGAGTTGCAGCTCTAATAGGACTGACCAGTTGCAGAGTCAGAACTCAGATAGCTCAAACAATTTGCAGAGTCCCGGTTCGTCTTGACACAAGAACAAAGTCAACAAAGGCAGTTCTCCTCCTGCAGTCCTACTCCCCTGTCTGTGCATCTGATCTGGGAGGGTTTCAGATTCTTCAGAAACAGTGGTTAGAATAGGAAGACACAGCCCCAAGTGTCCCGGTGAATTATTGCCTGAAATGAGGTTATGATGCCGAAAAGACACCCTGCATCTATGTTACAGTCCTTTGCGACTTCTTTTGAGAAGCTATTGCTGTGTCCTTAAAGGAGCTGCTGTAATCCCAGTAATATATAATAGCACATCTCTTTGAAATTACTTTTGTTTACTGTTCCTGAATGCTTGGAACGTCTCTGGGTTACGTTTTAAAACATGCAGCTTTCTTTCATTTAAACCTTAATTTCATATTTAATTTAGTTTGTATATCCTTCCATTCCTAAACCATAGCTACGTCATAAAATGGAAAAGTTAGTATTTGTTACAAAGTATTTTAGACTAGTGACATCTCTCTGATACCAATCTGCCTGGTGTAGGAGTCTCTATATCTCTAGACTCTTGTCATGTGAGTATAGCAAACATGCTACAAACTGAGCACTGATTCTCTGCACTCCGCTGGCTTTAGAAAAAGGCTTTGGATGACTGGAGAGCTGACTGGCCTTTATAACCATGTGTGATATGAGGAAATCTACATTCTGTCACCCCACCCATTTAGTGATGCGAGTAATTCACTTGTCTTGTTCCTGGTCAACAAATTTCTCACAGGATTTGCATAGGAAACAACCTGCAAGGTCATTTCCACAGTGCAGAGGTGATGCATAAATCTGTGTGCAACACAATGAACCATTTGACCCCTGCCCAGTGGTGCCTGGAGAAAAAGTTCAGTGGCGGGAGGGAAGGGGGTTACAGATGAGATCAGTCAAAATCTTAGGGTTTTATGCTAAATGTTGTACAGCACAGGGGAATGTCAGGGTACATAAGTTAATACAAAGGTAAGGACATTATATTACAGCCATCGGTTTCATTCTTTGTCTGATTTCATATGAATATACAATTAGAATATTCACATTTGCTCAGTCAAAGAATCATTAATTAGCCTCACTTTCTGGTTTCAGTATACCATCACCCATAAATCCTGGGTACGGGTTGCTGAAACATTAATATACTAAATGTGCTCAGCATTTCCAGTGAGCAAAGCATACAGTACATGGGGGCAAACAAAAACACCTGCATCCAAGCAGCAAAAATGATGCCTCTGCACTAACCAAGTACATAGAAGTGTCCATGTAGCCCCAGTGAGACTGAGAGCAGTCATGAGGTAGATGTTATTTTGTAAAAAGCAACAATGTAAGTATATGAATGTTCAAGCATTTAATTAATTTAGCTGTTTAACCAAAAATGGTTTCTAATGCAACAAGCAGAAGCAGTGGATATGATTAGTGTATCAAACATTATTATTCCATTATTACCTCACTGTTAAACAGTATTAACCCAAACACAGCAGTGGAATCTGTGTCAGCAGGACATTTGCATCTGTACTTTTAATGAGTGAAAATAGAAATGAATGAAAATAGAAATGAATGCATCCACACCACCACTTTAGAGAGTAACACATTTATAAAATGCTAATTTAACCAGAACGTACACAACTTCTCAAGCCAAACACATACAAATTCAGCAATAACTATATAGCTGCTATAGGTTAGAAATACAAGCTCCCTACGTTTACCACCACAAGTTCTGAAGCTGTGGGAAACATCAGTTGTGGGTGGGGGTCAGTGGGATGGCCAGTAATTTTAGCAAGGTGTTTGTGGCCTCCCCTGGCTACCCCTTGGGGGCGCCCTTGCCCCTGCCCTCTGACCTGCGCTGTCATACTGGTTTCTGTGTGCTTGACTGCAGGTTCCTGCAGTGAGTATCAGTCTCCTGACTTCATGGGATTATTTTATGCTTTGAAAATGAAGCCTCATCCTGAGCGAAGATCAATTACCTGAGAAAGAGTGGAATGTCTTAAGTTTATTAATACAATCCCATTCAACAGTGGAATTAAATTTAATTTGCGCCTGCAAAAAAGAAGCCCTTAAGAAGATTTAACTAAGAACCATTGATTCTGCTTACTGAGGACATTCCTCATTTCTAAAAATCATCTGCTCAGTGTTCAGTTACACCCTTATATGTGTTTTTACAAAGCAATGGGTGTGGAGTTCAAACCCATATGAGCTAATGTCACCCTCGTGAGGACTGTTAAGAATATTCCCCAGCAGTCTGAGCTGTGGTGTGAGCTGGTGTGAGGACAACTGGGCAAAGCATATCTGAGAAATGGAGGAACCTGACAGTCAGCAGTCAGCATGCTTTTGCACCTCTTGCTCCCATACTAAGATGTTCACATTTGGTGAATCCAGCTGCTGGCTGATAGAAAGGTCTCTGGGGAGCGGAGAGACCACTTCGAATCTCTGATTCAGCACATCTGTAACCTAAAATGATATTATTTTCTCTCTCCGTCTCTCTTCAACTTCTTTTAATTCATAATCTGCTCTTGCTCTTAGTATATAGTTACATATTTTGTGACCGAAACAGGATTGTCCTTATTTGAAGGTTTTTGATTTGGACTGAAAGATGAAAGGATGAACATGATCAAAAGCAAATGCTACAGGACTCGACCTCAATAAAGGCACCAATAAAACGATTATGTTTCTATTAGCCAACTTTAAAAATATAGAGAAAAGCCTGCAACGAAATGCAAATTTGTGGCTTTGCTAATCTTTCCATCAAAGAAAAACAGATTACCATCGGTGCGTAACAATGCCAACATTCTTCCTCTGACCTGCTGCCTGGCCGTACACTCGTTATGTGGTTCTGTTTTCCTACATCCAACATGGAGTCTTTGCATGTCCTGCAGCCACCTCCCAGGCTTTGATATTATAATGAAACATGGCGGTACATAAACAGGGTCCTCAACTGGGGGCAGCGTGGAAGCTGGATGGAATTTGGGACGAGTAAAAAGAGCCATTTTGACATTTCACTGCAAGCTGGGATGAACAAAGGCACAATGTTTGTTTTAATGTCAGGGCAGGAATAGGAAGGAGGTGTTGGGGACGTGCCCAACGGCCCCCGTGGACTGATAGTATCACCCCACCAGAGTGAACAGCAGGGCCCTGCTAACCACAAGACTGGGGCTCCAGAGTGGGTGTGATCCCACTGGACTAGGAGAGGATATCGTCCAGATCCCCCTGACAAAGGCTTCCATTATTAACCACACAATGGCGAGAATGTAGAGATCGATAGTGGAAGGTTGTATGCAGGCAAAACCAGTGCTGGTTTAAGAAGGGAAGTATCTTAACCCTAGGAAAGGGATTCTCATTTTTAATGAACCCCAGTACACAATGACTCGCGGCTTATGTGGCTTTTTAGTCGTTTCCGATAATTAATTGTCATTTTAGAACTACAGGGAAAATCTAGAAGCTCTCATTAAAAAAAAACTCCCAACAAATTAACAACAAAAAAAAGGCTCACTTCTTAAAGGGCTGATTGAACTCCTTTCTTGCGAACATCAAAGGCTATGCAAATGCTCAGACAAAGCCTTCATCACACGGAAACAGGCTGGCAGGGTGGTCAGATTCATGCACGCTTTGGATTTTACTGCAACGAGGGCTGCTGATTGGCTCTCAGTGCTCTTGCCATGTGAACTCATCACTAGCGCAATTGAATTTGTAATGAGTTACTTGTAACTCAACAATTGCACAATGCTGTGGTATTGAAACCAAGGGAGGAGAGAGAGCTAAGCAGGGCTGTGAGCTCTCAGGTCAGCGCCTCCCCATAGCGGACATGCCGTTTGCTTTGTGTGTCTGCTGGGAGGATGCTCTGAAGAGGACCCCAGCATGCCGGTGCACCGTGCGAAATGGAATGACATTGTTGAAAGGCCGCGGGAGTAGGGTGGAAAGCCCGAAGCCAATGGTGAGGCTTCTTCCAGCACAGACCCCTCCCACCTACCCCCTCACCCATCCCCAAGCTGAAAAGCGTTTTTCCTCATCAGCTCAAATACAACCCGGCTTGAGCACATGGCCACATGAATGATTACATTCATCACCCACAAAGCGCATTCATGTCCGGTGAGTGACGTGATGTGGGGTGGCCACGGGGAGCCAGCGATGTGAGATCTGGCCCCAGGAGAGCGCTCACCCCCGCCCCCAGAGCCCAGGCTCCGCCCCCTCCTCACGACTGCTGACGGCTGCACAGAATGGGGTGTACGTGCAGACTGGCAGCATCTCCAATGGAGCCCCCCACCTCCTGTCTCCTTGCTCCTCATTTTCAATGAACTGTGAGTTTGCACCCTTTAGCTTCTCTGTCTCTACCTCCCTCTCCCTATTTTTTGAGCAAGAGTCTGCATCTTTCGTTCTTTGTCTCTCTTTCTCTTTTCTTCGTCTCTCCCTGTGCTAGCAGTGCTTCGTAATAACTATCAGGCTCTTTTGTTGGCTTTCCCTCTCTGTCTTTCACACACATGCACACGTGCGCACGCACACACATGCACGCCTGCACACCACAGTCTTCCCTTCACTCAGTCAGAGTGAGAGCGAGGGAGTGGGAGTGGGGGAGAGAGAGAGAGAGCACACATTAATGGTAATTGTATGCAGGATGCATGGTTGGCAGTATAATAGGACTCAGACCACTTCAGTCCTCATTCAGCTCTGTTTGACAACATTCCCATGTTATTATTTACAAGACAGAAGTATTATGTAATTATATTCAAAAAAATCTTTGCATTATGAATAATAATGCTTAATGAAATATCCAATAAATTGGTAAATTGGTCCACTGAGAGGATAATAGAGTCACTTGTAGTTATCAGTCACTGACATTTTACACCAAAGCAGAATTTAGAAATGAGCCGAAAGGTGTTTTCTCCTGACAGGAGATCATTTACTCCTATAAAACACGGAAATCCTGGGGCAAGCAGCGATTGCACAGCCAACCTCTTCTGTGGCTTTTACTGTCCTGTTCTTAGGCTACTCACAGACGTCATTACACAAGCCACAAAAACTCATAGCCTTCAAGCTTTTGGTGACATCACCGGTTGGGAATGGCCACAATGCAGGATCATTCAGTGACGCCATGCGTGAAGATTGGCATAGCAATGCTATAATGCTAATCAAATGCCTAAAGTAAATTGCACTTACTCTGTTTTTCCTGCGGCTTACAGGAAAGCTGATTCAATAATGTTTTGTCAGAAGTTTTTTTTATGATTTTGCCTATTTATCAAAGGCTGATTTCCATTCACGGTCCAAGAATGTATGGCAGTGAGATTTTTTGCTTTATCTCAGGAGGTAGACAGAGAACTTGAGATGAATGATGATTCATGAACGATGAGTCTGGAAGTACTTGCTGAGTACTTGCTTCTCCTTTTTAGCACAGTTGCTAAAAGAGCCTGAGAAGAAACAAGTTAGATAAAGGTCTTAATTTTTGCAAGGGCCTGCATGAAGCAAGTGAGAGGCCTCATATTTGGTAATGCAGCTCAGACCATGTAACACAGCTCATACCATGTAATCCAACTCAGACCGTGTAGCACAGCTCATATCACGTAACACAACTCAGACCGTGTAACACAGCTCAGACTGTATAATCCAGCTCAAAGGTCCCACAGAGACACTGATCCTCCAGTCTCTGCTACCAGACCTAGCAATAAGGTGTGAGGGGACGTGCTGCTGTTTTAGGAGCTCCTAGTTAGGGTTAGGGGTTTTTAGAGCACCATTATTATTACGTACTATCAAGTGCTAGAAACCTGCTGTTAGTAACAGCTGGTCTGCAGGTGCAGTGTGTCCTGTCCAAAGTAAAATTAGCCTTGTGTGTGTGTGTGTGTGTGTGTATGTGTGCACATTTGTGTGTGTTCCAGCTGGACCTGGAACACCCGTTCCTGGGGGAAGTATATTACAGCAAATAGCCATAAAGTGTGGACACGCAGCAAAGCAAATCAGAGATAATGTACTATGTGTGTCTCACACAATGGCTACAGTGGCATAAAGTGCTTAGTCAGGCACAGCAAGGATGGCTGTAGGTTCACTCAGAGTTCTTGGACTGAAGTGCATGTGGCTCTCAGCACTGAAAGAGTCTCAGCAGTGTTTTCACCACTCCAACACGTCTGAAGCAGCAGCTCACGATGGGCTGCGAGTTGAGTCACGTGTTTTGTATCAGGGGATACATTAAACTGTACATTGATCTGGTCCTTCAGGGTGGGAATTAAAGTATTAACGGCTGTTTTAAACATAATGAAAAAGCTTGGGAGCTTTTGCTGGCCAGTGTCTGTGGCCAAAAGGAAATGCTATATGCCAACTAAACAAACTCAAAGCCAATTTGTTTAGCTGTAGCTGCACTGCTATGAAACCACAGGACAGATAAAAAGGGTATTCACACCTCATTTATCACGTTGATTTGTTTGTCTCTTGAATACAAGAAAAATGAAACTGATCTGAACTTTTTTCATTTTTTTGGAATCTAGACCTCAAAATGTCCCTGCAGTGATAGGAATGCATGGAAATTCTGCTGCTTTGAAGTGAGCAGGTCAGTTTTAGATTGGTCATTTGATTTTAAGCAGCTTGTTATGTTTCACTTACTGAGTGGAAGCTTAGCAGTAGAGTGTGTGTGTGTGTGTGTGTGTGTGTGTGTGTGTGTGTGTGGAAGGTGCATTAATTTCCAGAAAACACATGTAGCAGATCTCTGGTGTGGGAGGAGGCTATTAGTCTAAGATTACTCTCAGTCTTTAACCAACCCACAGAGGTCTTTGAAACCTAAACCCTTTACATGCTCCATCAACAAGCAGTTCAAGCTTTGTCACTTTAAAATGTTTGTTTTGGTTCTCAAACTTCCTGTTTTGTTTTTTGGGTTTTTTTTGCTCCTGGTAATAACTCATCCATCAAGTGATGGATGGCATCACTGCGATGACTGAAGCCATTTTTGGCACGAAAAGTTCATCCATTTTTTTATCCCCCAAAGTGGAATTAGGGATAACTGAAGGAAATTTGTCATTGGATGATACGTCATTGCAGAGATAAAGAGGCCTGTCAACTCTGCATCAGTATTAACAATAGGAAAGTCATGCTGTCTTGTGTGTGTGTTACATCTGATTTATTAAAGCCACATTCACTTGACCACACTTACACACAGGGGGTGTGTACGAAGGGGACTGTGTAGAGTGAAATTAATTTTCCACAGAACAGTAATAGCGGCTGGTGTTTAACACAAATAGAAGAGGGTATGAGTAAAAGTGTCTACTCAATATATTTCCACTGGAGCCAGGTCTCCCCCACCACAGGAGACTAGTTTTCTGTAGTTTGGCTGGTATCTGGGGTCTTAATCTGTTCAGCTGCAGTACTGCTTTGTTCTGAAGTATGGCCTATGTTCTGTGTTCCAGGAAAGTTTTGTCTGCTACAGTTATGCTAGGCCTATAACTTCCTGTAGCTCCCACAGAGTCTGGCCTGTTGTGATTACAGTAGAGTCTGGTCTGCTGTAGTTCCCACAGAGTCTGGCCTGTTGTGATTACAGTAGAGTCTGGTCTGCTGTAGTTCCCACAGAGTCTGGCCTGTTGTGATTACAGTAGAGTCTGGTCTGCTGTAGTTTCCACAGAGTCTGGTCTGCTGTAGTTCCCACAGTGTCTGCACTGGTGTAGTTAGGGGCTGCTCCAGTTCCAATAGTGCTTGAACTGCTGTCTGCAGATTCACAAGAATCTCCAATCTCCAACCACAATAATAAAAGGGTTTAACTTTACTTTACCATTGGACTTGTGTCTTAAGCCTGTAATATATTTAATCACCATGTGCTCAGTGGTAATAAAGATATAAATGTGTAGGTTCAATGGTAAAAGCAAGGGCACTAATGATGTAATGAGATATTCTCTATGAGGTAATGACGTGTTCTTCATGCAGCGATCTCATTCCATCCAAGCTTTCTTCTGTTTCCTCAGCTACTAATTATTGGGGGACATCAGAGGGTGTGGGGTCACACAAATCATTCCTCACTGTCAGGAGGTCAGTGAAGGCCCTACACCATTTCACTCTGTACTTCTTTACACTGAGGTTCATGACCGGTGTACGTGCCTGTATGGGTGTGGTGTGCGCTGCTCTAACTAGCTGGGGGAGGCAGATACCAGACACTATGTGTCTTCTCGACAACAGGAGCCATTTTGTTCCGGCTGTGAGACTTGGCCCAGGCTCCATGCCCCGTGAGAGGCGTGTGAGACGGACACAGAGGCTCAGTGTTCACCGGTCGAACAGGACGAGCTGGGCCACACGTACCCTCCAGAGCAGACCCACCAATCAGATGCAAACTAAGAGCATCATGGGAAGGCAAGGAAACGGGAACTGGAGCAGGAAGTGTCCATGAATGAATGAGGCAAATGAGAAAAGAGAGCATGACAGACTTCCGAGTCATTCATGAATGGGGTTTGCAGAGAAGCAGGTGCAGTTCTATGGTGGAGCAGAAGGGGGCAGTGTAATCTCAGACAGATGGTGAGTGCCCAGGGTGGGTGACTGAGGTCAGTGGCTGCGCTGATGTATTTCATTGAGGAGCACGTTGTTGCAACACCCTTAGGGCAGTTACACCCCAAACTCCCTGCTCTTCATAACTGGGGAATGCGCCAGCATCACACAGTCCTGCACTCACAAACACAAACACTGCTCCATCACTGCCTGTGGTCTGTCACGCAGCGCACCACAGCTGTCCTTATCCAAAAAGAGCAGCCGGACCATAATTATCACACTCCTGAAACCGTTTCCCACTTCTGCAAACACCAGGGCACACGCTTCTCGTTCCTCGCTGTAGCCTGGCCTCCCCACAGCATCGTGCCTGAGAGGGTGGTGTGTGGGAGTGTGGGCTCTGTGAGACTCTCAGCCAGGCCTGTGTGAAGGCGTCGTTATTTACAGTTAAAGGGTTGGCCCACCACTGCAGGATACTCACAGACAGGAAGCAGCTGTTGCGCAGGGAGCTTGGGGAGAAACTACACTCTGCAGTGGGCTGCTCCACAACTCCTAACTTTAAGGTCACCTGCACCGGGGCATCATCAGTGACATTTGAGCAGTTTCACACAGTTTTCCACTCTAGTAGTGATGAAGTATTATTGGGCAGAAGAGAAAAAATGGCTTTTTAAAATGTTTTAAATATTCACTTATTAAGGGGTAGATTTCCCATTGTAGGAACCCATGGTGAGAAGAAAACGAGAAGATTAAAGCAATTAGACTGGATCGTCTCCACCACGACCTTGTAGCAGGTCATCTATCGATGAATGAATGAAGGACGATTGCAAACTTTTCTCTATTATTCTATCATATAATTTAAATCAAAGAGACAGTAAAAGAAATTGTATTATTTTCTCTAGTATTTTCACTCTCGTTCTTTGATTAGTGTTTGCATTGCTGTCTTTCTGATTTCTTTTAACTGCTTTGACCAGGTGTTCACTTTGACTGCGTGCAGTCAGAGCAGGGCTGCTGGAGGCCCTGACCATGATCATGTCCTGCTGGTGTGAGACAGTGCAAGGTGTGTGTCTCTGCTCCAACGTGTTGAGAGGCCTTGAGGAATGCTTGGTGGTATGATTACTGCAATCCATCTTGGTTGTCTGTAGAGTGTCGGGACACATCACATGATCACTGTGAAGGGAAATCGGAATGAAACCTTGGCCAGCTTTCAGCCAATGCTGGCATGTCCTCCCATGGAATGTCTCCAACTCCTCCGACATGGCCTGGTCAAGCTGTAGGCCAGAGAGTGATCTTCAGGGCTTCGGCTTTAAGATGATGGGGAAGAGGAGGGAAGAAAGTGCCGACCAGACATCCGGGGATTCCCACCATCCCAAAGCTCCCCAACCCCAGGACAGGTTTTGAGAGTGTGAGGAGAGCAGTGTAAATCACAATGACACACCTGCTGGGAGAGAGGTCTACTGGGGGATTACACATCAAAGGGCTGCTTAGTTCTGGGATAGGATCTCTCCAAACTGGGAAGCAGTTCACAATCGAAACCTCAGTTTGCCCACGAGGGGGAGGGGTGAAGAAACAAATAGAGAGAGAGAGAGAGAGAGAGAGAGAGAGAGAGGCAGAAGACAGGAAGAGAGAGTCTATCTGGTTAGATGTGGAGGGGGACTGATGTAGTGTGCTCAGGACAGATGTAGTGTGCTCAGGACAGATGTAATGTGCTCAGAGGGAGGGGCTTAGATGAGTACTTTAATAGGCTCAGGTGTGGAGAGGGAGGGGCTTAGATGAGTACTTTAACATGGTCAGGTGTGGGGAGGGAGACACAGAGAGAGAGAGAGAGAGAGAGAGAGAGAGAGAGAGAGAGAGAGAGAGAGAGAGAGAGCGAACGCGAACGCAAGTTAATATAGCATGTGGATGCTATCATGGATTTTCTTGACAAAAGTGCAGCCACAAACTGTGTGTGTGTGTGTGTGTGTGTGTGTGTGTGTGAAGCCAGTGAACCTGTGCTGGATCTAGGCACTCCTGAGCTCACAGGCACAGCTGTGGCTGCAGGTGGGCAGGACCAATCAAAATCGCTGCTGGGGAAGATCATCCCGAATTGCATCCCGAATTCAGGCCTTAACAATTGTGCTTCTGTTTCCAAGGACTTGTCTATGACGAGGGCTGCCTCTCTTGCACAGACAAGAACCTTGCCTTTCGGAGCGTCACTGGATCTCTCCAGAAACGTCCAAATATTTAGTCTGGGAACATCTGTGCAGTAGGGGCCATGTGCACCACTTGGCCAGTAGGAGGGAGAGATGTGAAGGCAGGGATGGTGTTCAGCGCCCAGACCACAGCCAATGCCGCAGGCCACCTGCTCAGTTCGGCTCCAAAACGGCCGAGCTCTGCAGTCTGACCTCGGTTACTGATGGCAGGAAAACACTCTGGAAGTGCGGGTGCTTAACAACGAGACCGCTATTTTGGAAAACAGTTTTCAGGGACTTTAAAAAGGATGTTTTCAAATCGGTATCCAGAGAACTATGAAAGAGGTCCAGGCAGTGGAATATGAAAGGCTGAGTTTACACTACTAGAAGATCTGAGGGTGTATGGTTTACCATGTCCCCAGTGTCAGGAAGCTTATCTCCATGTTTTAATCATCTGTGTGTCTCAGTTCAGTTGTGTGTGTCTCAGTTTGAACTTGGAGCTGTTTAGCAGACACCAGTGTGACCTTCTTATGACCTTTGCTATCATGGGAAAAAGTGTGGAGTGCCAGGGAGATAAAGGTAAACAGTCAGAGAACATGGAGGGTGGAGTTAGTGGACGCAGACGTCAGTGATGTGACCTACTCCTAATCTCTCTGCATAAGCATTAGATACTCTTTAGTGTGTCTGTTAGTGGTTATTAGTGGTTAAAGCATTTGTGCTATAGACTGTAGAACTGTTATTCAAGACTGATTCACTCAAAATGGTTTACTTTGAATAGAAGGGCAACCTTAAGGAAGTTGGGGGGAGTTAAACACTGTTAAAGTTTGGTTGGTTGGTGGGGGGGGGCAGCTGAGATCACTGAGGGAGTTTTTCCACCCAAACAGCCAAGTTTGTCTTTATCATAAACTGTGTATCCAATACACTTCCCTCTGCCACTTTACACTGTACACATTTATATTCTGTTAGAAACTGAAGGTCACAGATCATCCACTGAGACGCAGAATTACAAAGAAACTGGGAAAATGCTGCCTAAAATATGTTGTCTGTCCTTTAGTGGTGATGTCACGCTGTAACGTTCAGACCTCTTGGCAAACAACGTGTGCCATGTTGGGTGCTTGAGAGGGGTTGACCTGCACCTGGGCATTACGTCACTGACATTTCCCCTGTCTGATATGTCATACTCTCTAACATATTGATACTAGTGAGTGTTATATGATAATAGGGATTTCTGGGCAGGTGATGGTGGGTAGGGGTAGTTGTGAGTGAGTTTGGACCACTCTGCACACACACAGTTAAACAGTACAAATTAGAAGTGAGTGGTCTTCAAGCTGGCTGACTAGGAAGCAGGTAAATATGATCTTTCTGATTGGTTTAACTGCAAAATATGGACTTGAGTTGATTGGGTTTCAAGACAGTTAGGTCAGTTTGTAATATTTGTGTGTGTGTGTGTTTGTATGCTTCTTTATGGTCTGTGTGAGGGTAAAGTAACAACACCATTGCTATAGCAGCTCTCATATGAGCATGATTGAACCCCCCCCACACACACACACACAAACATACACAAACACACGCACACATACACACACGTGTACACTCTTTCCCCAAACCTTTTCTCTCTGAAACTTGTCTGTGATCATTTCTATTGGCAAACAGCCTGTCTGGATCTCTTCCAGCATCACTGAATATTTAGACTGTGGATTGGAAATTCAGTTCTGCCTTCTTGAAGTCAAACAGTTTGGATTGGTAAGAGAGGAAGAATAATATCACTGGTTACTATTAGTTGAGCTCCTTTGCAGCTGTTTGGACATTACGTCCAGCCTGTAACCGATGTCCCCACCATTACATACAGCCTGTAACCGATGTCCCCACCATTACATACAGCCTGTAACCGATGTCCTCACCATTACATACAGCCTGTAACCGATGTCCCCACCATTACATACAGCCTGTAACCGATGTCCTCACCATTACGTCCAGCCTGTAACCGATGTCCCCACCATTACGTAACTATAACTATAGAACTACATTTGGACGATGAATACGGACTTACCATTTCCAACTGCATAAAAGCTTTTGGACTGCACAAATATGCTTCAGCAAACATCGTAAAAAAGGGCAATTAAATAAAAAAATATCCAGCTGTGTGTTGATATGATTTGACTTATTTCTTAACTCACCATGAATAACTGTTCATGACCTTTTTAATGACAAGATCCCTCTGTTTACCAAGGTCATTCTCTTCTCTCTTCTGTGTTAAGTACACGTGGGCAAAAGCTTCAGTTACTGGTCCTGACACCTCTGCTGAAGTAGACCTCCCTCCCCCCGCAGCAAGACTCACAATGGTACTGACTGAAGGAACTTCACAGGAAAAGACGCATTTGCGTTTGCTGGCATGTGCCTTAAGCTCTGCCAAAGGGGGAGAAATCGGAGATAAAGATACTAATTAATCCTAAAGCTTGACAGCTGCACTGAGACATGTGAGGTATTCACAGCATCGCTAATGTAAAGTCATCCAGTTTACGTAAGGTAAGGTCATCCAGTTTATGTAAAGTCATCCAGTTTACGTAAAATAAAACCATCCAATTTAATCCATGTATAGGTGGCAACTCTAGGCTTACCTCGAATCACTGTGAAATAACCCACCTTGAATATAATACTTTTGCCTTGAATATAATAAACCTTGGTCATTAAGGTGATAACTGTTGAAACTATACTTGGGATTAATCTTAACGTTCCTTTTCTGAAGGAGCACTATGTTTTATTGATTTTATTGTATCACTTGGGTCACTGATTCTGACTATAATCCGCAATGGACAGAACTCAACCCAACCAGCCTGTCCAGAACTCAACCCAACCAGCCTGTCCAGAACTCAACCCAACCAGCCTGTACAGAACTCAACCTAACCAGCCTCTCCAGAACTCAACCCAACCAGCCTGTACAGAACTCAACCTAACCAGCCTCTCCAGAACTCAACCCAACCAGCCTGTCCAGAACTCAACCCAACCAGTCTGTACAGAACTCAACCCAACCAGCCTGTCCAGCACTCAACCCAACCAGCCTGTACAGCCTAACACAGGCTTTCCTCTTCTTTAGGTGTACAAGCAGCAGCATGTTGTAGTGTGATCCAGGGCCATAGCATGTGTACACATTACAATGAGCAGAGCAGAAAGGTGTAATATACTGTATACTATATGCTGTATATTGTGCAATTAAAAACAATCCATTATAGGAAACTGTGTTGAGAAAAAAAACCTAATGTGTGTATTTTTGGCTCAGATGTAAGGCATTCATTTTCTGACGATCCTCAACCTGTAGACACAGCAGAAAGACCAGCTGTCTCTGTGTGTGCACACAAAATGAGACGCAGCTCTGAGCTTTGCGTCTGTGTGTGGGCGTGTGTGTGTGTGTGTGTGTGTGTGTGTGTGTGAGTGTATGTGGGAGACATCTCTGGAGACCTCCGGGTCATGTGGCTCTTCCTGTGCTGGTCTGGTGACATGTGGTTCTCTCTGTCATCTCTCAGACCTCTTTCCTCTCTTCCTCTTTCTCTCTTTTCCTCTCTTCCTCTCTCTCTCTCCCTCTCCCTCGCCCTCTCTTTCCCCCTCTCTCTCTCTCTCTCTTTCCATCCCTCTCTCTCTCTCTCTCCCTCTGCTTAGTTCTGATTCCCACGCTGTGCTTCTCTTGCCTCAGGCTGTGTGGAGAGATATAGCTGCTGTGCTGATATCAGAGGAAAACATACAATTATTTACCTTTTTCTTTCTCCAAACTACCATGTGTTTGTGTGTTTTAAATGAAGTCTCTTTGTGGTAATAATGTAGTGAGTTCTTATGTGCTTGGACCCTACTGCGTCATACACAGATCCTGCTGTGTTACTGGGGCCCCAACATTCTCCTCAGGGCATGTTTTACACAAATAGATTACAAACACACACACACACGAACACACACACACCTGGTTACCGCCCCCATCTGACCCCTTTAGGAGAGGAAAGCCCACCTACATTGAGCTCAGGTTTAACTCTCTGTTCTGAGCGTCTCTTTCTACATCTGGTAGGGGTTAAATATGACATGGTCCACCATGCTTTTAGCTTATGAAGAACTGCTTTTGCTCTACTTTGAGGACTCCATTCTGTATGAATGTGTGTGTGTGTGTCTGGGGGGGGGGTAGACAGAGAGTGAAAATAGACATAAACTTGGATTTCATAAAAGCACCTACTTCACACTATACATCATGAAGTGTTTAATGCCTTTCTCCACTGGAGACAAACTTGAGCGCATGCACAGAGAACACAGGAGAGGGAGCAGCTTGCATCATCGTCTTATCAGATTTATAACACACACTGCCTGCTTTAAAACATATAACAGCCAGGGCCCACTCTAAAACACAGACACAAGGCCAGTGAATCCGAACGCTCCAGTTGTCTAGGCTTCTATGACACAAAGAGTGTGTCTTAACGTGAAGAGCCTGATTGGTCGGACCCAACAGTGGACGTGGGGTGGACAGGGAAGGAGAGTGAGGGAGAGGGAACACACTGAGCCACTATCTGCATGAACTGCACCTGTTCTTTTCCGATTTCTCAGCCGCGCTCGTGAGGATTGGGCGGCCCAGATCACGCTCACGTTGACCGCAGCGCTGTGTCCTAAAAGAGAGAAACACCCTGACACCTGCTGAAAGAGAGGGAGAGAGTGTGGGAGTGAGAGAGAGAGGGAGAGACCCTTACCACATCCGTTTGGGAGGGAGCTGCATTTTGGACAAGGCATGGGTCATGTGATTAAAACAAAGCAATGTGCCGTCGTCTTTCACATTGCTGTGCTGCTCCCCGCCCTCTCTGTCTGTTTCACTCTCTCGCGCCTGGCCTCTTATTCCCTTTCTCTCTCTCTCTCTCTCTCTCTCCCCCACCCTCCCTCTCAGTCTCTCTCTCCGTCTCTCTCTTTTCACACCATTCACTGTCTGTGTGTGAGGATGGAAAAGTACTGGCTGGTCCAGCTCTCTCCTGCCTGTCTGGGTGCCCTTAATTATATTTAAAGACGTAATGTGTTCAGAACATGAGGAGGTGGACTGTCCGAGACAACAGAAGATCTTCTCTCTCCCCTCCCCACCTCTGCTCTCCCCTGTGTCACTCTGCTATAGAAATTACACAAAGAGGATTTGCAAAGGAGAGGACTCCAACTTAGAAGGCATTAAAACATCCCACAGAGGGTGGTTAGCAGGGAAACGTGCAGTGCCCCAGCTTTAGCGCACACTGAGATTTAAAGACGACACTAGATAAGAGTTAGATTAGCTGTCTGCCACACACAGGCAGTCTGTACCAGTTACAGCACATGCCCTCTGTGTACAGCCAAATACACTGGGAGCATGAGGCCATGGGAATTCTGCAGGATTTTTTTTTTTCAAAATTTCCAGCAAAGCCTGCTGTCTTAAATCTTTTAAAGTCTTTTCTGAGAGTTTCCTCATGTAGTTTCATTTAATGTTTGCTATACACACAACCTCCTATTACCCATGCTGTTTTATTAACAAACATCAGATCACAGCACCTGCACAGACATCTGCAATTAATTACTATCAGGATCTTTTCAGGACATGATAAAGAAGCTTGAAGCAAGATATCCTTCTAACCCTAACCCTAACTCTAACTCTAACCCTAACTCTAACCCTAACCCTAACTCTAACTCTAACCCTAACTCTAACTCTAACTCGAACCCAAAATACTTAATTTTTGTTCAATCTCAGTGGTGACGAAAATGTCACTGTGGTCTAAATGTACTTACAAGGCTCTTTTACAATGATCTGTCCATGACCTTGGGTCCAGTAAAATGAAATCAGATAGCACTTTCACAGGCAGGTGGTGCTATCGCTCTCTCTCTCTCAACAGATCCAGCTGGATGGCCCAAGGTGCGAGTTAGCATTTGTGGATGGCTATGATGTCTTCAGTCAGGACCACAGGCACTGAAGGACCTTATCTGTATCTTAAGGAAACATGGCCATTATTGTGAGCAAGTCTTGTGTGAGTTTGAGGAATGCAGTGAGAGGGAAAAAGTTCAGTCTCACACTGTCTGAGGGAAAGCCAAGGTCCTAATGAGCTCTGACGTGGAGAGCAGAGCGATGGCCTCTTTCCAATCACCTCACTGCTTATACTTCAAACATTACTAAAATAGTAAATCTGCACATATAGATGCAATGAATCTACACTATACAAACATAAACAAATCCCTTCCCCCCACATACACGCTCCCCTTCTCATTTCCATCACACCAACTGCCTCTCACTCCCTCTCATATACCCGTCGCATGACTGATCTGACACTGATGGTGAGCACTCATGCATTGGATGTGGGAGAAAGTGAATGTGTGGTAGTACATGTTGTACACTTCGCTTTCTCTCTGAGCAGACCTCCATGAATAGAACTGTTCAGTCATTATGACCTTTCGGGTTTTCCATAACCCCATCGTCCCTGTAAAACACCCACCAAACATCTGTTTGACACTCCACTTTCTGCTTTTTAAACATGCTACCTGATTCCAGAGGGAGGAAGATTCTGGAAGGGTCATAATTCAGCATTGGAGTGAAACGCACTCCACAACATGTCTGACTACACTCCACACCATGTCTGACTACACTCCACACCATATCTGACTACACTCCACACCTCTACTTCCACATCTACCTCCACACATCTGTCCTTTCTATCGTTCTATATTGTCTCTAATTTTGCTTCTCACAAGATTTTGAAAACATCAAAAAAATTAAATGAGCCAGAAAAGGATGAAATTGGAAAAGAGAAATAAAAAAAAAGCTCTCTAGAAGCCTAAAGAGCTTAGGCAATGCTAATCTTTAACCTCCTTCCTCCCTCTTCCTCTTCATGCCCCATCTGCCTCTCAGATCAAAGTTCCCCTCTACCTTTGGACTTGGCTCCTCAATTAGACGGATTAGTATCAAATTGAGTTTTGATTCACTCCCCGTTGTGACACCCTCAGAGGGCAGGGGTGTTAAAGAGAGAGAGAACATTTGAATGGTCTAACACAGTTATGCAGGGCGGCATTTGAGAGGTACCTGGGAGACAAGGGGAGGTGTAGGAGGTAGCAAGAGGAGCCCAGTGGAAAGAGGCCCCCGTAGCGTTGGGGCCCCGGAAACATGCGTTAATGGGCGGTGAGAAACATTCTTGTGGAACAAAAGGCAGCAGTTCTTATGCTCCTGCTTGCTGTGCTCTTAGAGCCTGTGCAGATGTGGTGAGTGCCTGCCAAGTGCCTTCATAAGAGGAGTGCTTCACCCCTAATGAACGCAAAGCTTCAATTAAAAGATTTGCTCTCAGCTTTTAAAGTCAGTGTGGGACTTGTGTGTGTGTGTGTGTGCGTGTGTGTGTGTGTGTACGTGTGTGTGCGTGTGTGTGTGTGTGTGTGTGTGTGTGTGTGTGTGTGTGAGTCTGGGGTGAGCTTTTTTTTGTCAGACAGTCAACACAGGTGATGGTCTGATTGAGAAACAAAGACCTTCCTCTCCACCCCCCTCTCCTCCACCCACCATCAGTCCTTCTGAGCAGTGCCTTCACATAGGGGTCCTCTGTCCACTCTGACACTGTCGTGTCTCGGCCTTTTCCCCACACACACCCTTATCGAGCGCCACGCTCCACTGAGAGGTGCGGGGCCGAGCGGGGCCCCAGGAGCCCATAATAGCCATTGTCTCACGGCCGCGCCGTCCCGACTGTGGGGTGATTTATAGGCTGATCCTGACGACACGGCGGCCCTCCACTCATTCCCACAGAGCAGAGAGAGAGAGAGAGAGAGAGAGAGAGGAACGGAGGGAGAGAAGAGGGATCAAGGTAGGGAGGACGACAGGAGGAGGGAGAGCAGGATGGTACACATGGATCAAAAATGGATAGAAGCACTTAGAAGAAGAAAAAATGTTGTTTCTTTTTTCTGCTATTTGACATGGAAGATGACGTGGGTGGTTATAGGTGGTTATAGGTGGTTATAGGTGGTTATAGGTTATATTTAAGGAGAGCAGATTTTGCGATTGAAAGGGGAGAGTTGTGTTGTTGAGCCACTTGCGTTGTGCTCTTAACGTTGACATCTGTCTTCCCCCATGTTCTGCTGCAGGCTGATGGTCATTCCAGCACTGACCCTGAACCAGGATTATTGTTTTCCAAGTCATTTGCACCAATTACCACTTATTATGGCATAAAACATTTAACCGATCCATATAATTAATCACTTCAGCCCAAAATCAAATACATTTGAGGCGTTTTAAGATTTTGCACTGAACCCTTTTGAAATGGAGGTAAATATGTTTGTATTTAGGATCCATCACATAAACACTCACTCAGCAAATTATGCAGAGGTAATTATTTGTGGAAATATTCAGGTGAACACTGAGGTGCCCTCAATTACTCAGCTATTATGAACGGTGTTTAATTAACTAAATCTGCATGCGCTGTTTAGCCTCTTGCCGTTTGCGCTTCATGCACTGACAGCAGGACGTTCGGATGGAGATAGGAACGTCGTTTCATTTTTCAGCATCATATAGAAATTCGGCGGAACCGAGCAGTCCGGTCCAGTCCAGTCCCCCCAGGACGCGTCGCAGGTGTTGCGTAGGTGTGGTCAGCAGTGTAATTGGATGGTCTGGGTGAGAGGGGGAGATTTATCATTTGTAATCTCAATTTTTACACACCGAATTGCCATGATATGTAACTGCATGTTGGATGTGAAGGTGTAGTCACTAATTTTGTGTAGTCTGTGCTGTGCTACTCTAATGGTCATGATTAATTACATTTTTTTTGATGGCCTGTTACTATGGAGATTTGGGAGATTTCAGTGTATGTTGGAAGCACAATCAGTTGTTTCACCTCTGGTGTTTTTTTTCTCCCTCCAAGTCTTTTTTGTGGGTGTGTCGGTCTTTATTTTTTGCGTGGTGTTCAGTGCCGGCTGTGTTTTTAGAGCGAAGGCCTCTTCATTCTCCTGTTGTGCTGCGGTCACAAGCAGCCTCAGGCACGAGCGCCGTACACATCCTTCGGGGGGTTGTTTCTGGACCGACGGCACAGGTCGCTCGGTGCTCGTCTGTAAAACCGCCGAGCCCTTGGACAGCTAGGGTTACCCCACCCACGTAAATGACTGTTAATAATCCGTTAATTGAGTCCCTCCATTATTCAGCGAGCATTCTGATATCAGCGTTTAGCCCTTCAGGGACGAGCGCTTTGTTGTGGCTTCGTGGCAGCAGAACATCGGTTTGCCGGTGGTGCTGGACGTCTGCGTGAAGGAAACGAAGCTCATCTCAGTCCCCCGCTCCTGCTGTGACGTTCTCTTTGGTCTTTCCTCCCCTATTGTTTGAAGCTAATGTAAAACACAATCTCTATATGACCCATTTTAGCAGCCCATTAGCATAATTTGGCTGTCGCTTGGCCACCGAGTTTAATGTACTTGCAAATGACAGGGAAAGTGTGTTATACGACCTTAGGGTTTTTGAAAATTAAATGATAAAAGTAGGCCTGCACACTGCAGAAGAGTGAGCTTGACACTCACGAGTGTACGAGTGCGTACGGAAGCAAGCAGCGGGTTTGTGAGGTGAGTTGAAAAGGTTAAAGTGATTTTTCAGTACTTTTGATTTTGAAATATTTACAATGTAAATAAATAACATCAACTAAGAAATCATTCAGTTTTCCGTGCGTTAGTATTGTGCTGGGGCAAACGTGATCGTTACACCTGCCCCAGGGTGCCTGGATCTGCCCCACCATACGGTGAGGCGTTCCGCCCAGCCTGCCCTCTGGCGGGTGGCCCTTAAAGGGGAAGCCCCCCGCATCACTGCGTCCGCGGGCTCTCCGAGTCTTAGATCCACGTCGGCGGGGAGGAGAGGCTGGGGCTCGAGCGAAGCGCTCGTCCGCACTTCAAACCCTCCTTTTGTTTAGTCTGTAAGAAAGTTAGATGTGTCTTACACAGAAAAAGGGCCAAAAGAAGCCCGGCGGCAGACGACAAAGCCCGGCGCTGGGAGCGAAGGCTTGTGTGTGAGGCGATGAAAAATGTGAAGGCTTTCTCCTCAGTGAGGTTCATGTAGGGCCAGAGGGAGGTGGGGGCACTGGGCTGGGGGCGGATCAGAGCTTCACTCCGAGCCCCTCCCCTTCGCCCCGGAATCCTGTCCGTCCCTATAGTGAACTCGTTACTTCTCCGTGGTCTTCATTCATCAGTGAGCGCGCTCAAAGTAGAGGCTGGGATCATTAATCACCAATCACACGCCGCCGTGAGTGTGTGTGTGTGTGTGCGGGTGTGAGGGGGTTGTGCTTACAAAGGAAAAGTGGTGACCAGCGTGAGGACGTGACCCAGGTTAAAGCAGCTGCTTGTACGAGGTCGTTAGGCGCCTGTTGGGGATGCAGACGACGGTGGAGCAGAGTCCCGTCCCTTTAGTTTGAACTGGGGCTGGGAGCTATGTCGGCTACGGCCGGTTTGGGAGGGGACTACGTCAGATCACTACAGGCTGGGAGCAGCCCAGAGCAGACAGCATCACACCATCACTGCCCCGTCCCAGCCGCCCGGGGGGGGTGGGGTGGGTGGGGGCAACTACAGACAGAGGGATCGAGGGAGAGAGAAAGAGAGAGAGAGATTGCTGCATACCCACTGACATGCTGTGCATTACCATAATTGGCTTTTCTACATGATAGGACAGAGGAAATAATAATGTCATTTTATTTACAGCCTTCGGTGTCCTGGTGGCACCTCCACCCCCCTCCCCTCCCCCCCCCAACCCCCCGCTCTCCCTCGCTCCATCCACCACTTCAGCGGGCTGCCTGGGTCAAATGACATGGTTTGATCAAGCCTGTCCAACAGTATCAGAGCTGAGTGGCATGTAATGGAGACCCGGTGACAAACCACATCGGCCGGCCAAATAAGACTTGCCAGTTTTCCCATTAAAATGTCGGCTAAACAGCGTGGCTCTCTCCCAGCCACTCCAAAACCACTCTGACCGGCTAAATCAGCCGACGGAGAGGAGGCAGGATTGGACATTAGTACTGCAAATGACTACTGTGATTGTCCTCTCTCCTCGGAAATAAATAAATAAGGGTGGAGGGGAGGTGGAGGGGAGGTGGGAGACGGCGGCCGCGGTAGGAGGTTCTCGGGACGGATCCGTGCCCTTCCGGCATCCGCCCTCGACGTTTCCACCCTAGCCCCACCCGCCACCGCGAGCCTAGCGGGAGGCTCCCGGCACAGGGCGACCCAAGCGTGTCCATATGGCCTGGGCGGGAGGAGGGTTAGCACCAGCCCTTCCGCCACGCTGCGAATCTTCCAGGAAACGTTGGCCGGAGGAGCACGAGGCCCGAGCGGAGGCGCTCTGGCTGCGGCTACGCCCGCACGCGCATCTCAGCAAACACAGAAGTCGGCGGACGGAAGCGCACGAGGGACGTCTCTTCTGCCTGGACTACGTCCGCTGACGTAGCTGAGCCTCGAATGCCAACCGGGTTTTTGTTTGGTTTTGTTTTTTTGTTTTTTTGACCCATTGAATTTCTGACCTTGCAAACAGTGTGTCTGCCCAAGGGCGAATTATGGCCAACTGTTTAGTATCTGTATGAAAAGCTGTGTGTGTGTGTATGTGTGTATGTGTATGTGTGTGTGTGTGTGTGTGTGTGTGTGTGTGTGTGTGTGTGTGTGTGTGTGTGT
>JAOXYF010000004.1:18801143-18822816 GCA_028565775.1 Sternarchorhynchus goeldii
CCCCCCCCCCCCCCCCCCCCCCCCCCCCCCCCCCCCCCCCCCCCCCCCCCCCCCCCCTCCCACAGCTGCTGAGACTCTCACACAGAGCTTTCACGTCACACACTAATCAGGAACAGCTAAGTACAGAAGAGCATTATGCAATGTGTGGAGAATGTGTGTGAGTGCATGTGTGTGCATGTACCTGTGAATGAGTGTCTGTGTTCTGGGTGAAGAGTGCTCATTATACGATTTATGATAACAGGAAACTATTGGAAGAACTTCAGTGGATCAACTGGTGTGTGATCTAGGGGACTGTCTCTCTTCAGGCACACACACACACACACACACACAACCCAGAACTAAAAGACTAAAGAGTGACATAAAATGTTTGAAAATCTGGAACCACAGCAACGATGATCTTCAAAAAGTACAGTTGTTGCCACCCCCGCAATTTGTTTTATGCCCAGGCTCTGTCACATTTGTAGTTTGTACTGCCAAATACAGTCTGTTGCCAAATTAAGTCAGATATTTCACCACTATGAAAACACAATACTCATTACTAAATGCTGCCATCACTGTCAGTACCAATTAACCTTTAGCCTCTTAAATTGTGGTCATGAATTACTCAGCTGGGCACTAAAATGACTGGCACAGAATTGCAGTCAAAAAGTGCCTGTACTGCCTGTGGGAATACGAAACCAACAGAAACGATACCATATATAACAAAACATCTTATATCAAAACGTCACCGATAACTGTGACGCCTACGTTTAGTCTTTTAAATGGTATAAACTCTTAGGAATATGAACAGCTAACAATTCTAACCAAAATGTCAGCACTTTCTTAAGCTGTTTTTTGCAGGTGCCACTGAGCACAAGTATTTCCTATTATATGTCTTATCCAAATGATTTAGGAGCCATTTTCCTAAATCAGCAAAGTGTTGAGATTGTTGCTGAGAGACGTCTAACACGTGACTGTTGCTTAGCCCATATGCTCAGCCTTATGAAAGTCTTTGAATTCCAGAGCTTTTTGGAGTCTCCTAATTAGCCTGGTCTCTGGTTTATATACTTCTGAGTTTTCTTCCTATTAATGGTGGCACTGAGACTGTTTGTTCTGTTACCATGGTGATGCAGCGATAGCACTGAAGCGTAGCTTCCAATAAAGCACTTTAATGACCAGCACCGGAAGACGAAACAGTAGGACTGTGGTACCAGTCCTTGCTGGCCATCGCTAACGCTGGTGCGATTACGTAAGAAGAGGAGTGACACCCATTTATACAGTCCGCACAGGGTGCAGCCTAGGGGAGCAATGAACACACACACTAACCCTAACCATCCCTGGAGTTCAGCCACTACCTCCACTGGCAGAAGGACCCCACGTTCCATTAGACCATTATTGTTGGGTCAAGTCCAGACTGTTACTGTCTTTCAGGGCATCAGCATCCAGACAACTGGGTTTTGTTGGGAACCCAATTACATTTACCAGACACTCATCTCATTCTTTATCCATTGTGATGGCACCATGTTTTTATAACCTCCAGTTCTTTCAGACTAATCCACTAGTTTTTATTTCCAATTGAAAATGGCTGAATGAGCAACTGAAGCTCACTGAAATTGTAACCAGATCTTATGCTGTAAGCAAGTGAGCATTAAACTCTGTACTTGTGCTTAAGTGAGCTCCTGTAAATGTATAGCAGAGAGCTTAGAACTAAAATCATCCTGAACACTTTTAAATATAAATATATTTACAGCAATTACAATTTTTATGGGAAGTAATGAACATACACAAAAGTAATAAATTGACAAAAAAATCTAAGACACCAGAAGAAGTCATTTATCTGGATATCAAGTCTTCACTTGTTACAAAAACACTACATAACCCATAAATGCTACTTCAATAAAACACAGATTAATAGAAATACACTTAATTTGACAAAAAGCATCTTTTTTGTGTGGGTGTGTGTTTTTCAAAAGTTTATTGATATTTTCTGAGATGGCTAGAAAATACGTTTGGTTTGAAGCTATTGAAACACAATTAAGACATAAAGATGGGAAGAGCAGAAACTCATGCTTTTAACAGAACTATCTGTGCTCACATTTGTATTCGCACCGACAGATAAAAATAGTCAAAGCAACAAAAAAGACCCAGGGGAAAATTTGCCATGGGCCCAGTTTTTATATCTAAATAGCTTTAAACATAAAATCTGTACATCTATTATTTCCTGAGAAAAAGGTGATGTTTTTAATTCCATCAGATGGTTGATGGTGGCATAGGGAGTTGCTAAGCCAGAGTAGGACATTGATTTGGATGCCAACGTTAATGACATGGATGTGTTAAAAACATCAGGTCTAAGCTGAATTGTTCTGGAGTGAAGGAGAGAAGATGCTTCTGGTGCATCCATTTTATCCTGCACACTGACAAAATGAAGGATCTTTTTTTTTAATTTAATGTTAAGTACCTTTACCATGCTTTGTGTGTGCTGCTCAGAGATGGTGGTCTTCAGAGATCTGAAGGAATCCGTTCTGCTAATGACTGACCAGGGTCTGATGGTGATGGATGTTTGTGGAAGTCTGTCATCATTTCCACTGTTTTAGCAGTTTTGAGTTTCAGATAATTATATAATACTTCAACATGGTTTAGTATGCTATTTGCAGAAGATGAAAAGGATCACTTTCAGTAAATAAAACCCATGTAACTGCTCACTGGCAGAATTTTGTGGCATAATTTCCTCAAAGCCACAACTACTTAGAAGCCAAAATATTTGGACAAGACTGCATTTTACACATTATCCTAATCAGTGACGAGTGAAGCAAATCCAGCACGTTTAATGAAATATAGCCTATGGGATAAAACCTATATATGATGGAAGTTAGTTCTTCAGAACTGACCAAACCATGAAAAACATTTCTCTATGAAATTCTATTGGACATGTTGGGGCTGTCTAGGTGAGGTAGTCCAGGCCATACACACGCTCGGAAGAGTCCAAGCTTGTTAGCTCAGCTGAGCTGAGACACTGAACACATGTTTCACTTCAGACTCTGCATTTGCCCAGAGGGTGATTGATGCTGCCAGCACTGCCCACCCCAGACAACACTGAGACTGACCACACCAATCCAGACACATGCGCCCTAAAGTTACTAAAGACCACCCTCAGCTCAAAATACAATAACACACAGAACATGCGGACACACATGTCTCAAGGTCCATGCAGGAGGTGTCCGTTCTCCAAAATGTAATAAAAAAACTCTGTCCATCATATATTGTGGTTAGAACTAGTTGCATAAGCCTGCTATGTAAATGTAATTCTGGTGGAAGAACAAGTATTCTAAGCTCTTTGGGTGGGTTACAACAACACAGGCAAAATTAAAGAAAAAAACCCCTTGATTTTCAATGCTGTGGACAGCACTTCAAGAGATATTTTTCATAATCCTCTTCCTCCATTTCTGGGCCAAAAAGAAGTTATTGGCTGAAGACTAATTAGTTTGAGTAAGCATGACTCCTTGTGACCCCTGCCCTTTTAACCTCAGTGGTAACGGGTGGCCTTGTGTGGTCAGAGGGGGGGTCTGGTGAAAAAAAAACACATACACCATCTCTGGTTCTATTACAGCTCTTTTAATGCCTATGTCTTTGCTTACCATCTCCCAACATCCTTTCCTACTATTTCTAATGTTCGTGTGTTTTATTTCACTCTAGCAATAACGATATCTTATCCCAGTCAGTATTCCTGGTTCTCAGCTGAACATAATTTCATTGTTCTTAGCTGACTTGGACCTGCGCTTGCTGCCAGAGAATTCCTATTATGCAGCTTTACTACTACTACTACTACTACTACTACTACTACTGCTACTACTACTACTATTACTACTGCTACTATTACTGCTACTACTACTACTACTATTACTACTGCTACTATTACTGCTACTATTACTACTACTACTACTATTACTACTGCTACTATTACTACTACTACTACTACTACTACTGCTACTATTACTACTGCTACTATTACTACTACTACTACTGCTACTATTACTGCTACTATTACTACTACTACTACTACTACTGCTACTATTACTACTACTACTACTATTACTGCTACTACTACTACTACTACTACTATTACTACTGCTACTATTACTACTACTACTACTACTGCTACTATTACTGCTACTACTACTACTACTACTATTACTATTACTACTACTACTACTACTGCTACTACTATTACTGCTACTACTACTACTACTACTATTGCTACTATTACTGCTACTACTACTACTACTACTACTATTACTACTGCTACTACTACTACTATTGCTACTGCTACTATTACTACTACTACTACTATTACTACTGCTACTATTACTACTACTACTATTACTGCTACTACTACTACTGCTACAACTACTACTACTACTGCTACTATTACTACTACTACTACTATTGCTACTATTACTGCTACTACTACTACTACTACTACTACTACTATTACTACTGCTACTACTACTACTACTACTATTGCTACTGCTACTATTACTACTACTACTATTACTGCTACTACTACTACTGCTACACAACTACTACTACTACTGCTACTATTACTACTACTACTACTATTACTACTACTACTACTACTTTATTTCTTCTGGATTTGGACCTTGATAGCATTTCCTCTTAATGTCTATAAATAATTAGAACAAGAACATACAGTCTTATAAAGATAAACAAAGAGACAGATTTTGGTGACATTTGGATGTAAAATGGACACATATTGCAAATGTAAAGACACACCGACACACAGTGTTGTCATGGGAACCAGGCTATTATGAGAAGACAGACATTGGAGGTTGTTTTAATGTTTTTTTTTTATCTCTCTTTAAAATGCTAATAAGGGCAAGATAAGCATTTTATGAAGCTGCTGCTCATGAAACCATCTAAACTTTCTCTCTCTCTTTCTCTTACTCTCTCTCTCTCTCTCTCTCTCTCACACACACACACAAGTGCATTAGTTACACATCAACCAGATTACTCTTATGTATAGGTAAATAGAATAAAGATACAAAAACTGTTGTGTGTGTTTTTGTGTATCATTTGTGTGTGTGTGTATGTTTGTGATTGTTTATGTTAAATTTGCAGCAACAGTTTTATGTGGTGGAAGTATAGTACACTTCGAAGACACAAAGAAAGAAAAATAACTCTTGTCTGACCCACAGTTTTCTCTTCAATACATTTTATTCCAAATTAAAAATGAAAGTGTATATGTAAAACCACCTCATCACTTCCAATATTAATGAAACAATTTGATGCAGTGAAAAACATACTTACTTTGTAACTGTGATTTTTAATAATGCTAGCAGTTCTTTAATTACGTATTTCCAGACGTCACAGGCTCCCCTGAGTCTTCAGCCTTGACGACAGCAGAACCATGGAAAACACGCCCCTAAATATTGACTAGCACAGCATTTCTGGCTCAGTTCAGGCTGGCAACACAACTGGCCAGCTAGGTCTGCCTTCCAACAAATAATCCCTCCAACAAGTTTCATTAATAATTTGTTACAGTAACATTAATCACAGTCACTTTTTTAATTAGAAAGTAGGCACAACTGTATGTTTATCTTATGATCAAAATTATCTTGCTTTAAGATTATTTCAGTAAGAAAAATATGTAAAGTTGCTTTTTTATAGCTCAGATGCCCTTGTTAACATTTAGTCCAGGAGTGGGCTGGACAGCTGGTCAATATCCAGGACCTTTGAGAAGCATTCATCATAAGAGGAGAGTATCTGGGAAGAGGAGAGAAAGAGAACAAGCGTTCATTGTCTTAATGACGGTCATGGGTTTTGCTGCACTTGTGGATGACTTGAGCTGGAGCAGGTGTGGATGTAAGGTCTTTCTAGGGCACAACTGCACCATGTTATTGTTTGCTAGCAACACCTCATCGACAGTAAATGATAGTTGCATCATAATGGCCTAATCGTTCATATTTTAGCAGATGACATGGTATAGATCATTCTCTGTATAGATCATTCTCTGGAGAGCTTTGCTTTAAAATCGTATCACTGTGGTAGACTTTTCTACATTGAAACCTGAAGCAACTTAAAAAAATAGTTGTGCATGATGCCTTAAGTGATAAATGATGTAAAGAGTGTGTCTTGTTTTTATTTAGCGTTTTTTGTTAGGAAGGTTATTTCTCAGGCTATATGTGTGTTAACTGCTGAACATGGAACATGTTAAAAATAGGCCTGGCTCCCAGCAGGACAAGGGTGCTGGGCTGTTGGAAATGAACTGGAGTGTTTGCTTGGGCACGTTCTATGTATTCCAAACACCCCCCCCCCCACCCACTCACCCTTACTTGCCCAATAACCCCCCTAATTATCCTCCATCCTCCCAAACATGTAAGCTGTAAACGTTTAGACAAGCACAGCTGCTAAATATCTGTTAATATCAAAGAGATCTAGAGTAGGATGCTTTAAATAAATCATGTGGTACTAAGAAATACATTGAAAGAATTGGTATCAGAATAAGGCAATCTTTATATTCATTTCTAATGGTGAATGCACCAAGAAGGACTGAGTTGAATAGAAATGGCTCTTTGCAAATGTTTTATATGGCTCCATTATCTTAGGGTTTCTCTTTCTGGAGACCTATCTAATACAATGGTTATTACCTATCTAATACAATGGTTATTACCTATCTAATACAATGGTTATCTATCACACCTGATTTTGACCATTAAAGAGTAATGAAGGCTAATTAACTCAATGTAACAGGTGTTCCTCAGGAAGGTAGGTTTTTGACATATATGCCATTCCCTTTACTGTCCAAGCTGTCTGTGTGAAGCACCCCCATACACACACATATGCATGCATGTATACACACCTGAATGCAAAAATGCATTCTCAACATAAAATTATTCTCTCTTAAACACATACTCACATGCAGACACAAAACTCATATGACTCTAAATCCCTCCAGTACTAAATGAACATTTTGACAATTTTTGTTTCTCAAGGCCCTCAGTGGGAAAAATGTCAAATATGCAGTTAATTAGGAAATGTTAACATTTATATATTTTTTTCTAATGGTGCACCAAGGACTGAGTTTCATAGGAATGGCTCTGTGTCAAAGGTTTTATATGGCTCCATTATTTTAGCCATCTTTACATTTTTTATCACTTATAGCAGCATTGAAGTATAACTTTATAACTTTCATAATGCTGCAAAGCACAATATTTTAGCCGTACAACTCCTGAACAAATGCATAGTTTAGTCTAATGATTTTTCAATGATCTGAAAAATTGTTGAATAACGGTTTCAATGACAATTATTTTTCATTTAGTCTAAATAAAACATCTTAGCCCAAGGCTATGGCTCAGATGTGTTCCAGCCATGTGTATCTACTGATGACCTAAAACATTTTTATCGAGAATTAGATGCTGTCAATAAAGCTTCAAGATGTTTAGGGATGTGTGTGTATGTGTGTTGGATAATGTGATTGTGTATATTAATATTAAGCTGGTAGAGACACAGGCAGGCTCGGTAATTACTCAGGATCAGGCTTTAACTCTTCATCCTCTCTCAGAGGACCAGACTTTAACTCCTCATCCTCTCTCAAAGAGCTCACCAAGTACTGTATAAAGCACCTCTACACATCTGAATGCAAGAAACACATTCTCAACCTGCAATTATTCTTTCTAAAGCACACACTCACATACTCATAGTTTTGTCATTTTGTACACACATGAACCCACAGCTCTTGTCAAGTCATCATGTTAAGTGCTGTCCCAGTAGAAAAGGTGCTGAGAATAAGAAACATCTCCTTTGGCCGGAAGTAATTAAAGGCACTTCAGAATCAGTTTTGATTTGCCAGAGATGTTACATATCTGAAGAATTTGTCTTGGTGAGTGCACATGTAACATGTATGTGTAGTAGTGTACACATAATAAGGAATTAACCCTATTAATAATACATTTAATATCAATTTAATTAAAAAAAAAACGAATATTAAATGTGTACACATGGACAAGTTCTAGAGAGACATTACATACAGAATAATATAAAGTATTTGCAGTTATTTCACTGATAGATATAGTTCTAGCTGGGATAACTTAGGCGATACATTTGAGTGGTAGAAGCTATGGAGTAATAAACTACAGTGAAGAGGGGCACTGACTTCTGAACTTTTAACTTTTTTAAAAGTGCTATGAAAACATGGTACTGAAAAAAGACAACAAGATAAGGAAACCAGCAGAGCTCCTCAGCAGACTCTGCTTTCCCTCAGACTGGACCAGGGCCAAACACTGTGCTTGAGTTGAGCTGGACCAGAACCTCAAAGGACCTGAGGGTGGATCCAGTGCCTAGGGCTTACAGAGCCGAGGAGGGTGGAGGAGTTGGTGGAGGGGAGGGTGAGAGGTGATGCAAGTCTCTGATTTTAGGGAGGACCCGCATGAAGTAACCCAGCCCACTGGTCTAAGTGGAGCCATATTTGGCAGATACGTCTTACACAATAGAGCATAGTGGAGTAAACACAGTCTCTTCTTGTATAAGCTACCTCCTGCTAACCCAAACATGTTTTTTGTGGCAATGTTTTGGATCATGTACCCTCACTGCCATTTAGATCCTAAACCTTATTGCCTAAATCAATATATCCTTTACACAAACACAAACACACATACACACACACACACACACGTGTGCAGGAACACAAGCACGAGCACAAAACAAACAGACATGCACACACTGAGCTCTGTAGTCAGTTAACAATAGAAACTAGATAACAATTCAGTTTTGATGAAACTGGGTTAATTCAGAGGAGGGTGTTGTCTTCTTCCCCAGAGACAAGCAGGAGGCAAAACATACAATTGCATCATGTTGTTTGCTTTCTGTTACTCTCATTGTCATTATGCGTGTGTGTGTGTGTGTGTGTGTGTGTGTGTGTGTGTGTGTGTGTGTGTGTGTGCTGAGAGGGTGCTTGAATGGGTGAGAGTTTAGAGGGAAGTTGGAATTATCTGGAGGATCAAAGAATGTTCTTTTCCAAGAACAAATACTGATAACAAAACCAATCCAAAATGATATGTTTAACAGACAGAGCTGCTCTGGAACATGTGAAGTATTTTTCTATGACCTTTTTTGCAGTATATTGTTTCTAGTACACTGTGCTTTTAGTGAATACTCTCCAGAATGTTCCATGAGAGTCTGTCAACTGAGTTTTGCGTAATGAGTACTATCCAATGCCACACACACTATCAGAAAAAGAGGAGTTGAAACTTGGGCCAGTTTGTCTAAAAATCTAATGTAGACAATGGTATCTTATGTAATAATCTCAAACAGTGACCTAGAGCTTAACACACACAACAAACCTGATGATGACATTCCTCTTCATTTATGGTGCGTTCTTTGATGGTTATAAAGTCAAATTCTTGATCAACAAATTTTATAGCCTAATGGACATGCAAAGTCTGGAGTGGTGGAGACACAGACCGCTGAGGTCTTTTTTTGCTGTTTCTTCATGTTTAGTGTGGTAGAACTGCTCATTTCCTGTTTCTTTATGTTTAGTGTTGTAGAGCTGCTCAGTTCCTTTTCTTCATGTTTAGTGTGGTAGAGCTGATCGGTTCCTTTTCTTCGTGTTTAATGTGGTAGAGCTGCTCAGTACCTGTTTCTACATGTTTATTGTGGTAGAGCTGCTCAGTTCCTTTTCTTCATGTTTATTGTGGTATAGCTGTTCTACACATGTGCTAGCAAGCATTTCAGAATGTGCCACATGGTCCATGTGATTCCCAGGCCTTGCTGCAGGCAGCTTATATGGAAATTTTAAGTGGCAGCTACACAGGCTTCACAGCTGTATAAGAGAATGGTGACGCAGGCAGCTTTATAGATGGCAACTTTGATGTACAGATGCTTGTTTTGAAAGATATTTTGTCACTTTTTACCAAACACTCCAGAGGCTTGTTTTATCTGACTATGGATTTTGTGGTTGATGTTGAATCTAGGAAATTGTCCTGATATTTAAAAGATGGAACTATTATGAGCAGCTGATGATCTATGGAATATACAGGCATAATGTGAGGAGTGCAGTACCTGCACTGACACATCACCTCAGTCTTGGTGGGGTTGGTTGACATCCAAACCATGTCCTAAGCTTTCGAAGCAGGTTTGCAAGTCCTCTGGTGTATCAGGCCACAAAAGCACAGTCATCAGCAAACAAAATACACTGTTTCATGAAGAAAGTGTATCCTCCTCCCACCTCCTTCAGAGCACCATCACTTGTTAAGAGATGCCCATGATGTCTCAGCTCCTCAGCAATCATCATGGTTCTTCTGTGAGGTCTGTTGCCACCTATATCCAGAAAACAATAATAATTGAATTTATATAATGCTCTTCTCATACCCAAGGCTGCTTAATAATCCAGATAGAAAAACACACTTATTAACTTATTATTTATCACTTATTAACAGGAGAGAGGTGATGAAAATGTAGAGAAAAGAGGTATGTTTTAGGTTTAGAAGAAAGTGAAGAGAAGAGATGGAGAGATTGGGTTAAGGATTCCATAATTTAGGGGCCTTGATCTGCTCCTAACATAGACCAACCTGAATTTAGGACTGGAGAGAAGACCTGCATCTAAAGATCTGAGTGTACAGCCAGGGCAGTATGAGTGTTAAAGCTTAGCTAAGTAAGGTACATGACTGTGCAGAGCTTTGTGTGTGAGCAGGAGGAGTTTAAACATAATGGGTTGAGGGACAGGTGACCAGTGTAACTGATGTAAAACCAGGGTGATGTGGGCAGATTTTCTACCATGTAAGATAATTCTATCAGCCACATTTTGAACATGGTTTAGTGAGTAAATGGTTCTCTTTATAAAACCAGTAAAGAGAATCAAGACTGGAGGTGATGAGTGTGAATCAGAGTTTCAGCATCCTGACTGGAGAACATGGACCTGAGCCTAACAATACTGCAGAGGTGAAAGAAGGCATTCTTAACAAATGACTTGATGTGAGGTTCAAAGGAGAGTGAACTGTGGATGAGAGATTAACAAGGACACCATCCAAATGGAATCTAGAAGTTATGGATTTAGAGCCAATAATCCTGTTTAGTTATTAAATTTAATATAAGGAAATTCATGCACATTCACTGAGATCTTGGATAAAAGAGAGTAACACTGTAGGTGGTAAGGTAGAGTTAGCTTTAGTGTTAATATAAATCTGAGTCTCATCAGCAACAGTGGTAGCAGAGACCATGCCTGCAGATAATCTGACCAAGGATTATGAATAGGAAAGGGCCAAGAACTGATCCCTGAGGGACACCTTGAGTAAAGATGTCAGTATTTACCAAAGGTGACTAAATGTGCTCTATTAGAAACAGAATATCTATTAGAAAAATGAAAGAATTTGAGAACTGTATTACTAATTACAGTGTTTGAGACATGTGAGATAAGAATGTTATGTTTAATAGTGTCAAACACAACACTTACATCCAAGAGAAAGAGAATAATCAGGTTGCCAGAGTCAGTAGAAAGAAGAAGATCACTGAGAACATGTACTAGGCTGTTTCAGCGCTGTACAATAGTACGAAAGCCAGATTGAAAAGGTACAAATAGAACCTGAGCTTTTAAGTAAAGGATGCAGTTGGGAAGCTACAACCTTTTCTAGTACCTTTGCTAGAAAAAGAAGTGTTTGACCGTTGTTTACTACATTTTCAAAAGTTTTTAAAAATTGACCGGCTCTGCATTCCAATGTGACACCTACTCTGTCTCGCAAGAAAAAATAAATAAATGAGAAGGATGGGAGGATGCTGACTACCTCTCAGCAATATACATGAGTCAGGAGTTTGTGATTTCCTAGCCAGAAAGCAATCTTCCATGTTCTTGGTCAGTGAGGAGGAAGTGGAGGACTCATCCCTTGGGTCCTCATGGTTGGAGCCTGTCTGTGGCTCTATGGGAGACCTACCCCCCATTGTATGGAGAGTCATACCACTCAGGCTCAGCATGGCCCCCCAAGGAGTCTCCCCTGAGTCTCCCTCTGAATACGGGGAAAAGGAGGCTCCAGGAAGGTGACAGAGCCCACCACCCGAAGAGCCCACTGCTCTCCTGTTCAGCACATGGGTAGTAGTTGTCACCAACTGAGCTAACACACACAAACAGATCAGGGTCTTACATATTCATGCAATTTGATTAGTAACCCTTCCAGTAGAATTGTTCCAAATGCATTTACTGTTTCTTATCAGCTAATGATTAAGCGCTTTGCTGGATCATGTGTGTTGTGTCAGGGAATAATTGCAAGACTTAAGAGCCAACGATAAACACAAAAGTCTACAGATCTCATGTTGATACGAAGAGTCTTTTACATATCACATTCCTTCACCCCCGTCCCTTTGATATCATGTGACTTTGGCATCATCAGACATGTGAGTGCATCATCAGCAGTGTCTTAGAAGCAAGGACAGTGTCTCCTCAGGTGCTGAGCTCACTGTGCTTATTTGTGGCTGCTGTTAAAGCCGAGGAGCCCATCTAAGAGGCTGCTCCTGACGTCAGGTGCTGCAGGTGCAGTGTGGGTTGGCAGGGATTGGTTGCTGACTGGACAGACTGTTTGTTATTATAACGGTGAGTTTCTTAGAGTGTTAGACAACAGCTTTGTTTTCAAGTCTATGTGTGTTCAGGCAAGATGTTTAGTTATTCTGTTGGTGTACCATAAAGATATTGGTCAAACACGCCCCCCCCCCCCACATCTCTCGATGTGTATGTTATTTGATGCAGTATATTTAAGGCTTCCTAACACAGATCCATGCAGGTGTGTACGTGCACACATACACAAACACACATTTTATGAATTTATATTTAGCGTGTGTGTTATTTAAGGGTTTCAGATTTTAAGAGTAAGTGAGACTTTCTCCAGATCCCACTCTCTTTCCTTCTCTCTCTCACCATGACACTCATTCACATGCTGTCCTTCTGACACATATATGCAGCGTTTTGACACACTTTGTAAGAATGAGCAGCAAAAAAAACAAAAAAAAACTAGCAGTTTAACAGTATTTTTACAGTACAGCATTTGTTTTCACCCTAAGTTCTCCCAAATGACATGCTATGCCAAAATATTGTTGAAAGTTTTTTGCTGTGGTCTAACCATAAAGAGTTTAATAGCAACCAAAGAGGAGGATTTGGTATAAATCCAGCCAAGGTCAGGGAGAAAAGAACCTAGTTCTCAATGTGAAATACAGTGGTGGTGATCTGTGATAATGTGGGGTTGTGCTATGGTATAAGTCATGGAGACTCTGCAGATGGCTACTGCAAAGTCTTGATTCAGTGAATGATTTCAGTGAGGAGGAGGAGGTGCTTTGGATTATTGTCCTGCTGAAAGATTCAGCCATAGTCTCGTGTAAGCAGCATCCAGATTTTCAACTAAAATCTCTTGATACTTATTGGAGTCCATGTTGCCATGAGCTGAAGAGGATGGTCTATAACACCATGGACTGTGACATTTTATATGGAGGTCTATAACACCATGGACTGTGACATTTTATATGGAGGTCTTAAGACAATGTAGTGCTGGCAAAGGAAGCATGCACAAAGGAAGCACGCACAAAAGAAGCATGCACAAAGGAAGCATGCAAAAAGGAAGCAAGCACAAAAGAAGCACGCACAACGGAAGCATGCAAAAAGGAAGCATGCACAAAAGAAGCACGCACAACGGAAGCATGCACAAAGGAAGCATGCACAAAGGAAGCATGCACAAAGGAAGCACGCACAAAGGAAGCATGCACAAAGGAAGCATGCACAAGCTGCATTACAGAGAGTTCAGTTTCATGGGGAATTGTTTAAGTTTCTTATGTTCCATTACACCTATAAAATCCTAGTGAATGGTCATTAGATTATAGTGAATACATTTCTAGAATTCCACTCACTAATCCTCTAGCATACAGGTCTACACTTGCAAGAATGGGAAGATGTTTGTAAAATCAAAAACCCTGGCAAACCTATCAACCAGCACAATCCCACTCCAAAATGCAGATGTCAGTTCACAGTTAAGTACATACATGCTCAAACAACCACACACACACTGTACTAAGGCAGATGTTTGTGAGTGGCCTTCTCTGCACTTATGAGATGTCTCAACTGTAAAAAAAAAAACATATGTTCTATAGCCTCTGATCTCCACTGGGTTGGACCCATCATCCTGTGTCCCTGAGGCAGAGTGAGTGATGTATGAAGTTAATTTTGTACTTCAGAAAAAATAAAAAAGTAAAATAATATATATATATATATATATGACTGGCAATGCAAAAAACAATGACTGGCAAAATGCAAAAAAGCTGTTTGATTTAAGTAGTTTCAACTGCGTTCACAATGTCATAGATAATCTGAATTATCTTTTTTTTTATTTTTATTTTGTCTTTCTGTTTTCTGTTGTTTGATAAGGTGGTTATGCTCAAAATGACAAGAACATAATTCCCCTGAGGATTCTCTCCATCATTCCCATCTCTTACTCTGTTAGCTTGTTTATATTTCTCTCTCTGTTTCTCTCTGTCTCTCTCTCTCTGTTTTTTTGTTTTTCTCTCTGTTTCTCTTTCTCATGCTTACTCTCTTCCCCCCCTTAGTAAGTGGCTTTAAGTCTCTTGCAGTTACTCAATAAATGTCCACACTGAAAAAAGGGACTGAGACACTAACAATAAATTGGGCCAGATCACAATTTTAGAGAATAATATCTGAACTTAAGTCGCTGGAACAACACAAATGTAAAGGGCATTTTTAAACAATTCAAGAGGAATCGATGTCGACAGTTCTGTTTAGTAAAGGTGTTATTTCCCCTGATGTTACTGGAAATAATCTTTTATAGAAGATTCTAGTTTGCAGATAACCTCTGCAACTCTCTCTCTCTCTCTCTCTCTTCTCTCTCTCTCTCTCTCTCTTCCTCTGACGTTGACTGACGTCATCGCTGTGTGCTGATGCACAGAAACCCAAGGTGTGCTGAAGAAACTCTTGTAAGTCAAGAGGTGTGTTCCATGCACGCATCTTATGCAACCAAATCTCTGTGTACCAGTGGGAAGGAGAAAGGAAGAAGAAGCAGAGGGGTAGGCATTCTTAACGAAAAACAATGAGTCCATTTCTTCATCAGAATTCCAGGTCAGATTATGACCAATCATCTAAAGGATGATTTCTTAGGGTACAGCATAGACTTTACAAATTGACAGATATGGTCATACACCTTCATCCAAACACAATGGCTAAGTAAAATATGTTCTTAAAGGTGTGTGTCAGGGCACTGGTAACCATAAAGTATCTATTATTTCTTATTGCCACTGCAATAAAAAATAGTGTTGAGCAGTTTCAACTTCCTTATAGAAGGACACAATGAAAACCAGACCACAGCAGCAATTCTGGTTAAAATAAAGCATTCTCTGGTGAAACATACTCAGCCCTGTAAACATGAATGGTAGCACTGTTTGAAAAACAGTGAAAGTGAGATGTATACTTTGTGAGTCCTTTGCTTAAGTATACATTTGTGACTGACTATTAAAGTACCCAAATCTCCAGTCAGACTGAACAATTTACTCCCCCAAATATTTTAATCCATTATTAAAGCACTTTTTGAATGAACTGTGGTTTGAGAAGTGACTGCAAAACAGAAGAAAGAAGAAAAGATTTGGAGATCTACAGCAGGCAGATACTGTTCTCTAACCAACCCCCTCCCCCCCCATCTGAAGGATCCGTTCAATTCTTGTCATCACACTGTGAAAGTGATGCTCAAAATGGACACCAGAGTAATGTGAGTTCAACTTTCACCTCACTCACACTAGGTGGTTCTTTGCTCATAGGGAAGCCTCAGTCCTGTAGCCAGCTTTGATGTGCTTGCCTTCTGGTGGGAGAATATTCCATTTATGTAGCCAGTGTGTAATATCTGGACACCCTCCCCCCAATGTCTGCTTTCATTCCTATTTCAGTTTATAAATATGTTTTACAACTTATTACTTTTAGTTTTCGTTTATTCAAACTATATTGATGTGTAAATCCATGCAAAATCCATGTGGGATCCATCCCAGTTTCATGAAGTCCACCTGCATCTCACCCCAGTGGTGGAGTTATTCCCGCTGCGATTTGTCTGTACCAGGTCTGCACAGGCTTGACTGTGAAACTCTCGATGGAAGGCGTGTGCTAAAAGAATGAAGCTAAGACAGGAAGATTAAAATGACTCATGGTGCTTTGCAGTTTTAAGGGGTGAAAGGTTAGAAGTCAGGGAGGGTCATTCTGAAGTGTGCTGGAAGGCTGCTGCCACATCCTCCTTGGCCATCTGGGTCACAGGTCAAAGCACATCAGACCAGTGTCTGATGCAGAAGACATCTTCAGCGGTCTGGAAGTGCCAGCGTCTGTCTTCGCTCATGGGGATTCTGGTACTAACATAGGCGTCGGTATCTGTACCACAGGTATACACATTTTGAGCTCTGATTAGACCAAGGTATTTTGTGACCCAGATGATGTGTCTGGCTAAGCATTTCAGATAATGCCTCACCTGTATCATACACATTACTGTAGCCTACAGCACAGGTGTCAAACCCCACCCTAAAGGTGCACAGAGTTGCTCAAACACACCTAATTCAACTCAGCCAGAGCATAACTAGCTGCTGGGTGGGATCAGGTGTGCTGGACCTGCTGGGGCAGGGTAAATATTACACTATACATCGGATGTTGGGCATGGTAAACATTAAACGATGCATCACTGTGACTCCATGATTGGATGTTGGACACGGTAAACATTAAACTACGTATCACTGTGACTCCAAGACTGCCTGTCAGACAGGGCAAACATTAAACTATGCAGTATTGTTACTTCACATTTGGCGTCCGACACTCCTACTTCAGCATCTAACCCCACCCCCCCATGACAAGAAAGGGACGGTGAGGAGGAGTGGGACGGGTTGAGAGGGTCAAAGGTGAGCAGAGGGAAGCCTGCAGTGGCGTCATGGTGTCAAGCTTCCTGTTAAACAAATGCAGATCTGTTCTCTCTCCCTCATGCTGTTTGTTTGTTGATCCTATCACCATCAGATCACCATCATAGACCGATGATGTAAAACTGCTAAAGGTGCAGTAAACACTTCATGCACATGGAAGATTATTTCACAGCAAGACTTCCCAGTGAATCTTGCATTTTCAGTTAACACAGACTTGAATGTTTAGTTCTTAGTATTGAAGTAAAAAAGTATCTAAATCTTTGAGCTGATTCTTGTTGTCCGGTTGGCCAAATTCTTTGCTTTAAGCGTGAGAACAAAACAGAGAAAGACATGTGGCAAAGCAAGAAACATGAGAAAAGACAAAAGGAAAGAAAGAGAGTGATATGCACACACAGCCCTCTTAAACTCACCTTTTAAAGCTTGGAGATGTTCTATTATTTTATGCCTCTGTGAATTAGAGGAATGTTACTGGGAACACTTTGTTGCACAGCACCAAACTATCTAAAAGAAAAACTCCAAATAGTCCCAAGACACAAAACTACATTTTAAACAACAAAGAAATAAAGATGGATTATATCCAGGGCTGAATATTTGGATCTTGGCTATGCATAGAAGTTAAAGTTGTCCTGTCCACCACAGAGACCTCCTGCAATTTAGGCAACCTTCCATGTTGTGCAATATGTCATCATTTTTTGTATTGTTTTTTTCCCCAGTTTGTACAATTATTTGGGTATTTTCCGCTGTTTTTCTTACAGTAAAAACAATGTACTGATGGTTTACCCACAGACTTGGGATCAACTTGGGGAAAGAAAACCAATCAGGTAGAGTAGGTGTCTTTTTTATTCTATCATGTCACTCTTTCCTTCTCTCAAGCCAGCATGTTTCTTCATCCTCTAAGAGCGTAAGGTGAGAACTGCTTCTTTAGCATCTCACAAACATGGTGCAAATGTTTTGATTTACCTGATCTGAGCTCCCAAGAATGGGCTCAAAGAGAAGAACAAACCCCGTGATAAGAAGCTTTGCATTCCTGAGTGTGTAATCTGTTTTTTTATATTGTAGAAGTGACAGTTCCACAGCTCTCTGTATTCCTTTCATCTGTGTTTTACTAAAGGACATATGTGCCATTAATGTGTCCCACAAACACTCCAGCTGGGCGTTTTCTGGGTCTTACAGTCCAACTGGGCGTTTTCTGGGTCTTACACTCTGACTGGGTGTTTTCTGGGTCAGAGAGAAGAGTGTCTCCGTCAGCAGGTTTTGTCATTCGTGGATTTGTTTGAATGATTAGCTGTTCTGCCCCCTTCTTGACTGGTATTCTCAGGATGAATGGGTTTGTCATCTGCAGACCCGGAGCCTGTTGTGGCTGCCTCGTCAACCTCAAGGCCAGCCGAACATTGTGCCAAGAGGAAGATAAACTAGCCTGGCGGGCTACTATAGCAGATATGATGATACCATGTTGATGTACAAGGTCTTAGGATGTACAGGGGCCATGGCATGGTGACACCTAATATTAAAGTTCCTACAGTCCTTCAACATTACATACGTGAGTGTTTTCTCTGTTCTACACTTGACTCATCTCGTTAGCTAATTAAGAGGCCTTGCATAGATCCAATGGTTAGACAGGAGAAACACTTGAATGCGCAGGTGGGGGGTGGAAGGGAGGTGAGCAGCGGCACCGAGGCTTGGGAGAGCCTCTGGAGTGGCTTGTGTTCGTGGGAGCCCTGGCCTGGAGCCTAGCAGAGCTGGGAACATAACTGTCTGACCGAGACAGACAGAGGATGAGACCACCCATGGCCATGCTGGACAGGAGAGTGGGGGTGGGGATGATATGTGTGTGGGCAGGGGTGCTCGGGTGGGGGGGGGTCTGGCTGGGTGTGGGATCCAAGCACATGCACTTTGTGGACACTACAGGGAGTCAGATTAGTATAGTTAGATACTGCAAATTTAATTTTCAACTTTAAATTTAAAATGTATGCAGAGTGTGTACATATGCTTGATTTCTCAAGGGTGTATGTTTACATTTAATATTTGCTTCCAATCCTTGTTCTTGAAATTCATGGGAACACATGGGAATTGAATCCAGTAGATATTCTACCCCCATAACCTTAAGTATGAACTAGATGTTGAAATCTCTCTAGTAACACAGTATACTGTTCACCCAGACTGTTACAATTATGTGACAATATTAAGAAAATAAACCACTCATCCCCTTACGAGGGACGACCTCCTGACTGTAGACTGTCTAATGCATTGAGCCCTACAGATATGTCCTGATGAGTTTGCCGTTCACTTGTGTCCTGACTGCTTTGTCTAATGCACTGTTGTTTTGTCTTTTGTTTGTACTTGTGAGATTGTCAGTATCAGGTCTTGAGATATTGTGGTCAGTCTAGGTAGGAGGTGGCACGATGTCTTAATTTTACTTTTTTTGGAATGTAAATTAGAGAACGAATGCATCAAAAACCAAAAATGCATTTCTGAATGCTAGAATCTCTCCATTTCCTGTTCAGAGTATATACTGTTGGGACAACAGTAATGCTCATGTGAAGTACCTGCAGTTTTCTGTCCTGACTGGACAGATGAGAGACGCTGTTGCTCTTGGTGTTAGCATTGTGTCAGGAAAAAAACAACTGGCTTCGTGAAAAACATTCAAATACAAAGGTTCAGCTGTTCTCATCTTAAGAAAACACTCAGAATCTTGAAGTGATGTTCAAAGGGACATGCACATATACTATAAAAGAATTACTTCTCAATAGTGGTTTTCTCCAACGTTATAAAATAAAAGCTAAAATTGAGTTCTTGCATAAAATACTACTAACTAAGATGTTAGTTAGTTATATAGTATACTAGCTATAAGTTATAGTTTGTACAAAAAATGAGAATAAAAAAGTGAGAAACTGTGAATCATACTTCTTCAGCAGGTCCATCGGAGCCAGTACTGCTTTAGGTTAAAAATCCACCATGATCCATACTAATAATCCATACTAATAATCCATACTAATAATCCATACTAATCCACACCATTCTAATAAGGAGCTCTAACTGTGTGGTATGTGTGACATGATTAATCAAACGCACGTGAGCAGTTAAAGCAGGTCAACAGGGCCTCGACATTGTTTTCACCCTGAACATTTTGTCCTGTGCTCCTTTGCTTTAGGATTCCAGGCCACTTTTTTGCAAATTGAAGACTACGTGGTCTTGTTTCAGTAGATAAACAACACTTTGTTCATTAAAGGATATGGGAAAATGGAAAGGCTGAGGGAGAAGCTGATGATGATGAACTCTACCTATGAGCAAACCCTAAGCTCACCAGTGTGCTACTTATTTTCCAGGGCATAATTGAATTTTTACTAATTAAGTAATATGTGCTCTATAACGTCTACAGTCTACAGAAGACTGTTGATTGAGCCGTCCTAGTCTGGACCTGGACTGGTCATTTACTTTCTTTTTCCTTTCCTGACACTCAAAAAGGCAACTTCTGTTGCCAGGCAGAATCATGTTTGGTAATTTCCACATCAGTGGACTAACAGTGAACTTTTTCACCATGGGCAAATTACAATTGGGAGACAGTTTGTGGGGTTTTTTTTTTTTGTATTGTCTGGCTTTCTGCATTAATGGTTCCTAAAACATGAATTTAGCAAACTCTAAATAACAAATTACACAAGAAATATTTTTTCATTCCCATATTATTGAAGATACAGCTTAATCAAGGGTTATTGGTAGAAAATGTACACAAATACCCTTAAAAGAGGGTAATTGGAGTCATGTGTTCCAGTCTAGAATGGGACTGACTTGCTCTGCAAGATATACCAAAAATTATACTTACACTAAAACAGTTTCTGTATAAAGACATATAACAGTTCTGCATAAAGACATGTATATGAACCCGTGTACAGAATCATCAGCTACTGAAAATGTTGAAGTTATTACCATTAAAGTAAATATATCGGTTCATGTAATTTTCCCATCAATAACCCTGATTGTTTAAACTTTTATTTAATGGAAATATTTCAAAGTAAAAAAAATTTGTTTTATTAGTTAAAAAAGATGTAAGACCATTTTTCCAAGTCTTACTAAAGTATTTTTCATGCTAGCGGAGATGATTTATCTAGCTATACGGGTCACATTGCATAATGCAGTGTTTGATATGATACTGCTGACTTGTGGCATGTGGGTAAAAGAGCATCCAACTGCTGACTCCCAAAAGAATTCCAGTACATCTAACATTAGCGTTAGGCTACACAGCAGTACATCTAACATTAGCGTTAGGCTACACAGCAGTTCATTTTCAGAAGAAGATCTAGCAGGACTCTGGCTGGGCAAGACAGCTGCTGACAGTCTGTGAAGGTCATTAATGCTGACCATTGAAAAGGCAGCAGGGCTCTGTGATGAACCAGGAGGTGCAATCTAGCAACATCCACAAGCTGGTATGAGTTTAGTGGGGGTGGTGATGAGGACTGGTGAGACTCTTCCCCTGCATGAAGCAGTGGGAGGGAGTCCCTGACACAGCAGATGCGGGTGTTTTTCTTCAATTAAGACTGTTAGACGTTGGCTGGGAGGTTATACATGGAGTCAGTAAACTTGTCTTTCTACTCAGGTTACTTCACAAATATAAGACATGTAAATATTTCTTAAATTAAATTTTCTGTCTATCTATCTATCTATCTATCTATCTATCTATCTATCTATCTATCTATCTATCTATCTATCTATCTATCTCTCTACATGGAAACATGTAACAAAGCCTAAGAAATTATTTTTTGCA
>JAOXYF010000004.1:18822916-18844255 GCA_028565775.1 Sternarchorhynchus goeldii
TATCTATCTATCTATCTATCTATCTATCTATCTATCTATCTATCTATCTATCTATCTATCTATCTATCTATCTCTTTTTTCATTTTCTCCTTGAGAATTTTATTACCAGTTTTCACCATTGGTGACTCCTGTAGGGGCCCATGCTAAAGATTTTTCACAGAAAGCATGTGACATGTCTTACACATTTCCAACTGGCCCTTAAGGATTAGAAACAAAGGGTTGTCGGAGTGGGTTGATCATTTGAACATGTGCAGAAGTAAAGCCCATAGTAGACCTAGCAATGGTAAAGACCAAACCCCTAATCACTGTGCATGGATCTGCAATTATGTCACCCTCTGTGCTTTTACTCCACACTCTAAGGACTCATCAGTTCACTTGGAATGAATTATACTTTTTGCTTCTTCACATGACAGCACAAAGACAAAACACATCCTCACATATACTACTGCCAAGGTAACAGATAAAGTGAAAGAATACTACTAGAGAACATGATTACATTTATCTCCTGTCTCGGGACCCAGCCTTGACATCAGTGTTTCAGTTCTCCTCTGGGACATCGCTGTAATCTCATTTGTTATTGATGCCAATATGAGCTGTGTTTTACAGCATCAATCACTCAATGCACTTCAGCAGTCAAATATCAGGCAGTGCATGACTGCTACCATACAACCACTGGGCCTCGAGCAATGAAACAGAATGTGAAGGCATTGCTGTCTGGAATGTATGCACACTGGAAAGCTCTTCCACAGGTCATTTTCTTGTTTGTGGTCCTCTGTTTGGATAATGAGGGCTTGTCTCAGTCTAGACTTTGGACTTTACTAAGGTTTGCAAGAATAGAAAGAAGAACATATGGTAACAGAAAGGCAGTTCAGGAGTGGTGTAATATGACTTGAGGAAGCAGTAAAACGTTTGTGAGGAACATCAAAACTGGAATTATACCTGTCGTTTGAATTGTATGAAAAAGCGTAGTATGAGAATAAATTATGGCTCCCTGCCTCCTAAAGAGTTTAGCTGCACGTCTCATGTTTATATAAATATGCACGCCTAATTTATATAAAGTAAAAGCAGCAGTCATTAATGTGAACTTATATACTATATGAGCTATTTCATTTTTTCCCTCAGTGCTTTTTCACAAATCTAGATCATATCATGTATAACCAATAGACGGATTTTGGACTAGATTTGGACTAGATCTCCTTTTTTGTGGCGATTTGTTAAAGTATTTAATTTACATGAAGACATGTCCAGACTCAAAAATTGTTGTGGTCCTTCAGACTTAAATTATATTCCTATTATATATTTAGTGATATATTATGCTTTTTCTCCTGTCAGTACCAAGTGTACAAATCTGGCTCAGATTTGTTCAGCTGCAATATTCTAACAACCTATTGGAATGTAGGGCTATGAAATGCATGTGTGTTTCCTGATATAGAGTTAACCGATCAGCCACAGACATTAGACACTTTTCCCTATTTGAGGTTAGAATAGTTACCCCCGGTGACACAGTTCAGGTGGGCATGTTTAATGTAGAAACATTCAGCACGATACAAGAAATTCCACACAACCGTGCCACTGCAGTGATGCGTTTTCCTGTGGTGAATTTGGTTGCCTACGTGCTGAGCGGTGGTGAATGACTAAGTGAAAGAGACTGAATACTTTCTCCTGTTGCAGCATGGAAACACTGAAATCATCGCTGTACATATTATAACCAGGAAGGGTGATGCACTTGAAAACACATAATTCCAAAAATGGTCAGATAGTTTATGTTTAAAATAATATATAAAAAAGACATTTGGGTCCCACAGGTTAGAGATAGAGTTAGATCTAGATAGATAGATAGATAGATAGATAGATAGATAGATAGATAGATAGATAGATAGATAGATAGATAGATATAACTTCATTATTAAAATTTCCATTTTTTATTTCTGTTTAACAAAATTCTCTCTGAAGAAATATTAGTTTTAAGGGGAATATTCTATCAAACACAGGCAGCATGATGGCCAGGCTCCAGCATCTCTCTGGTTGCAGCTTAAATTCTTCCACTTCGTGATGGAATTTTATCAGAATATCCGTGCGTGCCTCTGAGACAGGGGAGTTCAGCCTGCCCCTTTTGGGATGAGCTAAAGGAATTCCTCTTCAGTCCTGTGGACTTTTAGTGGCCACTGTGGCCTCAATAGGTGAGCTTTCTATTTAACGGACACAGTAGGCCTGCTGCTCTTCTATAACTGAGACATTTATGTTATAATCAGTGCCCTCTATGGGTAGTACAAGGTAAAGATGACCAACCTAAACGGTAAAGCTACAATAATAATAATAATAATAATAATAATAATGTGATTATTATTATTATTGCTGTTGATTTATTTATTTACTTCTTTATTCATTTATGTTACTGTGTATTCCTACTTTGCCATATAATTTTAGTTCTGATTCATATCATCAACTTTTTGCTCTCCTAATGTTTTGTAAAGTGACCTTGAGTGTCTTAAATAAATATATTTTTTTAAAGTAAATAAATTCTGTTATAATTAACATGTTTACTTCCCATCACAAATAACAAGTATATAAAAAAAACTATATAAAGAATACATACTAATTCTAAGGCTGCACTAGGGTTAGGGTTAGTACAAGTACTGAGACAGGGATATACCAGATGCTTGTTCACTGCTTGCTGTGCTGGAGGTCAGACGTGCAGCTTTGGTGGTGGCCAGGGCTTTGACCGCAGTGGACCAAGCGAGGGGATGTGAAACAGAGTGGTGATCAGCTGCCCAACTTTTGCATGTCATTATTTCAGATTACTGTGTTTATTATGCAGAAGTAAATAACAGGTAACTGGATTTTGTTGCCTGGTCCCAGCAATGTTGTCTGGAAATCATGGGTATACCAGGACACTCTGAGCCTCAGACAGGCATTTATGTAAAACCGTTTAGCTAAACTTAGCCTTTCCAGCAACTACGTTTTTGTGGTGCAGTGGAATGAGAAATTCAGACTGGCTCTTGCTTTATTAACTATTAGACATCGCAAGTTATTTCCCAACCAACTCTTGGCACACCTCTACTTACTCACTATACTCATTGTTTGAGGCTGTTTTTGTAAACAAGATCAAAGTCAAAGTACCTTTAGTTTCATATAAATGAAAATAACTGCTAAATTGTGAAACAAGTAGTAATAATATCAATCTTATAGACTGACAAAAAAACTGCCTTGAAGTATTTTCATTGAAAAATATATTTTGCATGCCTCTTTCTGAAAGAAAGAAGGCTATTCATAGCTCTAATTAAACAGATATTTCACACTTGTTGTACAACAGCAGGGGCTAATTGCTGCAGAGGGACTTTGCTACAGTGGCATAGATCCTATATTGATCCTGTCACATGACGGATGGACAGAGATAGAAGAACAAAAGAAAAGGCAAGTTGGAGTGTTCAGAAACCATAGAAACAGAGTAAAGTGCCTCTCTAGAGCAGTGTGGGAAAGAGAGCGACTCTTCTGTGTGTGTGTGTGTGTGTGTGTGTTATAGTTTTAGAGGGTACTGAAGCTACCTCTAAATCTCTAAAGGGGCGCCGTCTGGACAGACTCATCACGAAATAGACTTACTGAAATAGACGTTCTCAGCAGTGTGGATTCATGGGAACTATGGGTAGCTGGCACTGCCCTCTTGCTTCCTCCCCAGGGCATCAAACATCAGCTCAGATTCTCATCCACCATTCACATCCTGTAAAGGAGGTGTGTGGTAGGCAAAGGTAAGGATGCGTCTGTACAAAACAGAACTCAGAAAGTGTGCTCTGCATAGTTATACTCCTCAGAGCCTGGAGGTGCACCTCTGACAACTCTGCTGTATTCTTACAGTATTCACACTTGTCACATGTATCAGCCTTTTTTAATTAGTAAACAACTTTATGAATGCGGCCTTTTCCCTCTCCAACAATATACTGTGTCGTACTGTGTAAAGCATAGAGCTGGTTGCGAGCGTTGTCTAATGAAGTTATTAATGCTTCTAAACTCTTGCATGTAACGTTTGCTTATTGTATAATTTAATTCGTTTTCTCTAATCAACTGTCAAAAATGCAAACAAGGTAATATTTTTGCATTTAACGCCAATTCTGTGCGGCTTTCTATGCAACTCGAACAGGAGCTAACCCCCCCGCCCCCACCCCCATCTCCACCCCCGACGCCCCCAGTAGAAATGTCTTTCTCTGGTCTCGAGAAAATAAATCGCAACGTTTCGGTTTACTAGCATAAATAGTTATTTACAAACCAAATTATTAACCAAGAACGTGTTCAAATGGTTTCTGCGGGTTATATTTTTACTTTAATTTCATTTGATTGTAATCATATTTGAATTGCTTGCCTTTTTCTTCCCCAGATAAATAGATTTTGATCAATAAATGAGCTAAGCGGGGTCACATTAGGCGGATCAGAAAAAGATTTTAAAAAATAAAAATAAATTAATAAGAAAGACCAAAGATCTAAGACCATTATTCTCGTGCGTGGGATACGGCAGCAATATCGGCCCATGAACGTTTAGTGGTTGATTCAGCCTCCAAACAACGTAATCACGTACAATGCCTCTGGCCAATGAGCGCGCTTCGATTCTCTGAAGATCAAGAACATGCACCGTGTACGCGGTACACGACAGAAGAGCGCCGAAGGAAAGACATGAGCTCCGCATTTTGCGCTGTAAGATTCAAGCGATAAGGCAAACAAAAGCGGGAACAAGACGTGAAAAGGAGGCACTATTCGATACAGTGAAGTTCTAAATGCTAATGGACCAGTTTGCATCATTAAACGTTATGTTGCTTTCTTGATAATCGCACGCGCTAATGCCATACACTGCCGCTGGTTTCGTATAGAGTGGGATATGCGCTTGGAGCTCTAAGAAACTTTTTTTCCCTTTTAATATACATTTTGTTTGAAAAATTAAATTATTTATTTATCCCTGCTTATTCGTTCCAGTGTGGATTGTGAGAAGTGAACACAGGGAGTACAAAAACCGTGTGGATTTTTTTATTCATAAATACCATTTCAAGAAGCTTTTTCCACGGGATTTCTCGCAGGTGCCTCTAGCCGGTGGCAAAATGGAATTGATACTATGACCCACAGTACCACTAGTTCCACTCGAATGAAGGCCTATTTCAAGATTTAAACCTTCCTTTATTTCGAGGCAATTTAGAAGCCACTTCTCGCCAGCTGTCAACGCACCGTCGTTGGAAATACAATCATGAACTTTGTTGTTTATTCGTTGCAATTATTTTTCGCAGCGCTCCTTCACGCTTCAGCTGTAAAGGTAGGCTGTCTGGTTAAATGAGGGTGGGGTTAAAAATAAGATCAATTATGGAAGAAGAAGGCTATTTGGATTTCATTAATAAGTAAATCGCCCTTCTTGTGAGGTAACATAGCCTACATATTTTAACTGAAATATATGCTATACCATCTCGTGGTTTGTATAACGTCGTCACAAAATTGCAACAAAATACCTTAATTATTCATTTAATTAGTATAATCCAAAGGCACGCCTGATTTCAGCCGTCTGTCTGAAAGTCAAAGTTGTCTTCAAAAGCCGTTAAAAGAAAACTTTCGTGAGAGAGGGTATCAATATAGAAGACAATGTCATTGATTACATTTAGCTATTTAAAAAGGGCCTGTTTGCATTGATCACATCGATAATACACAAAGCTACTATCATAATTCCTTCCATTATGCGTTACACGCGATCACATTAACAAATTCTATTTAATGTGATAAAATAAAGTGAAAGATCCTCCAGAATCCTTCGGATTGTACAAAATGAATACACCAAATATCAATTTAATAAAGTCCTGTATTGCATAGCCATCAATGTTATAACAGACATGAAGGTTACGATCATTTCATTCATGTAAACCGTTTCAACAGGAGACATCGTTCAGTTTTAACTAAAGTTCGTTCAGTTCGTCATCGTTCTGAAACGACCCATTAAGTTGAACTCGACTTTTGCTTTTCATCATAGCTGCGCTCCGACACCAAATGTTTAACCTATAGCGATTTTCTACTAAAATGGGTTATAATAAGCCCAGGTTATAAAATTAGAGCCATCTTGGTTATCAGCGCACGCGTTGCTATGCTTCTGTGACCAGCTCATTTGAATAACGTGGCGTGACACGATAGGGCGGTGTTGGCATGATCATCAGCACATTGCTTAAATGTATTTGTATTAGTGTAGCGCATTACGTTCTCGTTTTTATTAATTCAGTGATCTAATACAAAATAAAATGCAAAAATGATTCTAATTTAAGGTATTTCTGTGGTATACGCAGCCGGCACCAGTCTCATGCAACGTGCGAGCGCTGTTGCGCCAGTCAAGTTCTACCACCTGCAGTAACGTGACCATCTTGCACTGTCGAATGGCAAGATGTGGCAGCGCGTCTTACGTGTAGGCGGGAAAATAAAAGAGAAATACTGATTTTTGTCGACTAAAAGTTGTACATATAAACAGTCTTGCTATGTAAACATTAACAAATTAATGTGCATTGCATAAATAGCTATAGGCCTAAAGGGAAATCGCATTTTGGCCCAAAGTAAATGGTTTTAGATCATTCTACTAGTAGTAGTCGTCTCGACCTACGTTAGGCTGAAAATATGAATAGAATGGCTTGTTTAAGTCTTGATCAACAAATTCCAAACATTCATGCTAACCTTAGCAGCAGAAATGGACCTAGCCCACCTGATAGACGCAATTTAATAGCCGCTGCTTATTTGTCCCCGCAGGCGGCACACATACCTAAGGAGGAAGGGAAAAGCAAAAATGACGGTAAGTAGCGACCTAAATGGGCCCCTTAAGCATTCGGTATAGAAACTTTGGTACCGAGAAATGCAACTTTTTGGGAACAAATAGTTGAGAGCGCTGCCATCTTGCGAACATACAGGGAATAACATCCTTTGGTATCAGACATAATCCTGAGGCAAAATCTGTGAACTATTGAGTAGTTAAACTACATTTTTAAAATTTAATATTTAATTCTTTTTTAGTTATAAAATGTCACAGAGGGAAGAAGTTGGTTAACTATTCACTTAGGGATTTTTTTTGTCCTTTAATATATTTCTGAGCCTTTTCAAAATAAATAATTTACTGTATGCTGACAGCCTTGGCAGGAGGCACTGAGCAGGGCCATGTTTGTTTATCAGCAATGATACAGCTAAACTTGTTTATTCATCAAAGTCTCCCCAAGGTCACATGCACTGCACAGTAGTAGGCTAAACAGGGGGTGGGTGGTGCAACTGAAGTCAGTGCAAGCCATTCCAAACCAGACTCATTAACTAGTGAGTCTAAGGGCTTATATGAACATCAGGTTCTTTTAATTTATCATCAGATAGGGCCTTTGTTGGTCACAAAGTTTGCTTGCAAAGTGTTGAGTTCTGTTGTGTATTGCACTGGGACTAACTGTGGTTGGCTGTGACGGTTAATGTGTTGGTGAATTAAGTGTTGTGGTTGTAGTTAATGGTGATGTGACCAGCTTACAACTTCATGCTCCTGACAGTCACATCTCTTGTAGATGTGTGATATCTTGAACTGTACAATTATTCCATCTTTGAGATAAATGAATTTCAACTCTGAGATAAATGAATGGCAACTTTGAGATAATAAACTGCTCTTTGGCAAAATGAATGGCACACTGAACACTAACAATGGACGCAGAGCTTAGACCACAGTGTCATTCTTCTAGTTGGAAAGTAACTGTTACCTGGCTGGTGACCCAGCATGACACAAGGTGGTCCCTCTGTATGACCCTCTGTGGTAGGGCACAGGTTCTTCCAGAGTGAGGTGGGTGGGTTGGTTGAGCCTCAGCTTGGGCACTGGGCGTGCGTGTGCCTTTTTTGAGCTTGTGTGTGTGGCCAAGAAGGTCAGGCAATCTTATTTTGTCCCATTTGGGTAAAATCGAAGCCCTCATCAGTACAATATGCTTTTGTGGAGAGCTGAGCCACACATATGTGTGGCATTGTTTCACTGCTAATCTGGCTCTCATATGGGAAGGGACTCAAAATGCTGCTGTCCTGTAGGGCAAAATGGTCAAGTAGCACTGCGGCACTGCTATTGGTTAGGGCAGATGAGACATTAGGAGAGACAGGAGGAGACGAGAGACAGTGGGAGAGTCTGGAGCGTACGAGAGACAGTGGGAAAGTCTGGAGCGTACGAGAGACAGTGGGAGAGTCTGGAGCAGATGAGAGACAGTGGGAGAGACTGGGGCAGACGAGAGACTGGAGCAGACGAGAGACGGGACAAAAGCCGGTGTGGTTACAGAATGGAATGATAGGAGAGGGCTGGATGGTGCAGGACACTCAGTGCACAGCTAAAAAGACTAAGGACAGATCTGAGGCAAGAATCCTTTCAAGTAATAAGCAATCTCAGTGGATGAAAATAAGGTTGGTGGTTGCTAAAAAAAGATACCCAGGAAACGAACTGTTTAAGACACTCCACGCTCCCTCCCTCCTCCGCATTTTTCTCACCATTTCCCTGTATTCCTCCTGACGCAGTGGTTGCATTCATGGACGTCTACACTAAGAGCATGTGCAACACTCGGGAGCTCCTCGTGGACATCCTGCAGGAGTATCCGGATGACGTGGAATACACATACATCCCGTCCTGCGTGGTGCTGTCTCGCTGTGCGGGCTGCTGCAATGACGAAGCCCTGGAGTGTGTTCCCACGGAGACGCGGAACATCACGATGGAGGTGAGTAAGCATTCCAGGCTTGCAGCTCCTACACTCTATTACAGTGTTCCTTAGATGTTATTATAATGTTGTACAAGTAACACATCACAAAACATCACCAGGGAGCATTTAAAGGACCTTAAAAGAAACACTGGTAGAACACAGTTAAAGCCAGGTAGACAGTATCTTATTTAGGACTGGGATTGAACTTGAAATTGGGTTGTTATTACAGTTGCTGACTGAACAGAGCAGTTACTACCAAGTTTGAATAAGGGAAGAGGCAGTTGGTATGTGTTTGAATGGGGAGATTTCAAAATCAGACAGATGTGCTAGAACAACGGGAATATATCTGTAGGCAAAGATTGGAATTCGTTTATTTTCAGCACTTCAGTGAGATGTGGTCACATTTAGGATAAAGAGAAAAATCAGAGACGGCAACATGCGGAATTTGGGGAATCAGAACATGTCTGAAGAGCAGTATGAAGCTACACCCCATTTTCCCCTCTCCTCCTCTCCTCCTGTATGGCACCCTGACATGCCAGCTATGTTGTTTACCGCCACTTGTGGCCTGTTTATGCTTGTGTGTATGTGCTCAGAGTCCATCACTGCCACAGGCAAGTCCATAAGAAGCCAATAATAGTACTAGAAACTGTTGTTGCTCTATGCTGGTGTTTTGAGCCTGACTGATTTGTTTGCAGTGGGCCAACAAAAGTTAACATTAACATTAGTGATTAAAGAGATATGGAAGCTAATATGTTTTATAACAGCAAAAACACAGTCTTATCATGAAGCTCTTATCAGGTTCCTCTCGTGTGTTTCTCTGTAGGTATTAAGAGTAAAACAGCGTGTATCACAGCACAAGTTTCCACTGAGCTTCACGGAGCATACAAAATGTGAATGCAGGTGAGTGGCTCTGAGATTATTCATATTACACTGAACAATGGGTGCCCTTACTCACCATTAAAGAGACTAATTTATTGTCTACAAACTTTCTTTTAGACAAAAACAAGAAGTCAGAACAAAGAAAGAAAAGTAAGTGAACTTTGGCTACTCTTTGTGTGTGTGTGTGTGTGTGTGTGTGTGAGAGAGAGAGAGAAAGAGAGAGAGAGAGAGAGAGAGAGAGAGAATCTATATGTGTATCAGGTTTTTTTATGCTCGTGTTGGTGGATTTGTGAAAACTTGGTTGGAAAGAAAGGTCTGGACAGTAGGAGCCATGTTGACTGAACAGAGAAGAGATGAGACACAGTGCACTTCCTGCTGCCCAGTGTGGTCACCTGACCATATTGCTGCAGTTACGCTAATGCTAACGCTAGCGTCTACACCTTAATTGCTCTGCTTTTGCACTCTGATCAGATTTGTTGATTAGAATCAGCAGAATTGTGGTTTCTATGTTGTATTCTTCTCATTGCAATGGCTGCTCAACATTTGTAATTGGACAAATCTAAACAGCTAGTTTGAGTAGCATCAAGTTGAGTAGCCCAGTTAACAGGCTGACAGGCTAGCAGGTTAGCAGGTTAGCTAACTCGGTGACAGGACTTGTGGCGCATTTGCAGGCCCTGATGCCGCAGCTGCACTGCTGATGCAGTTTGCTTTTACCATGGCAAATGTGTTGCTGCTTTACAATGGCCATGATGCAGAGGTGTGCGTGTTTGCGTGCGCGCGCCCGCGTGTGTGTGTGTGTGTGTGTGTGTGTGAGGGCAGACTCAGAGGTGTGTGTGTGTGTGAGGGCAGACCACCCGCTGGCCCTTTCTCTTTCTCACACACACACACACACTGACGTGCTCGCTGCAGCTGCCTCATCTCGACCCTTGGCTACTTCCCCATTCTATTCATAGTCACAGGTGCCGTTATCCTGGTTTTATTTTTAGCTCTGGAAACCAAGACTGAGCTGAAACCCAGGAGAGCCAATGGCTGTACACACCCCTGTCACTGCTATTGGAGGGAGTGTGTCTGTGTGCACACAGTCATCTGTGTATGTCAGGGAACATAGCTTTTTAATTGGATAAGCTGTGTGTGTATGTGTGTGTGTGTGTGTGTGTGTGTGTGTGTGTGTGTTCAGGCTGGTGGGTTAACGTGGGAGAGAAGGGATGGATCGGGATAGTTGAGAGGGTGAAATCAGATCCGCTAAATACAGACTCCTCATTACTCCACCTCCCTCATGCTCTCCAGCACGTATGCATCACCCCACCCACCCTCACCCCACCATTCAGTCTTTGAATCACCAGTGCAAGTTTAGATTCCTGCTCTTCGATTCCTTTGTGAAAGCCTTTCTTATGTACACACGTACACACACGGCAACTTGCCCGCCCACCCGCACACGCGCGCACTCCAAGCATGGCCCTGGGAGATTTATTATTTTTTATCAATTCCTCTTCATTGATCTCTTTGCATGCTATTCCCTGTCCTCACTTAGAAGTCCTTCTGTGCATTATTCATGTGTTTTACAGAGATCCCCAAGAGGGCAAAGGTGAAAAAGCAAGGCGAGAGAGAGCTGGAGGCACCAGGCGTTCTGGCCGTGTCTCCACGCCCCTGCAACCCACCTTTGTTTACCTCATGCTTGTGAGCCTTGTACTGAGGGAGCATGTCTGTGCTTTATATTCCTGCTCCTCTCCGTCCACAGCCTCCCAGCTCTGGTGTTCGCCTCCTTTCTCTGCTGCGGGGTAGTCTGAGGTTCGAGCCAGGGCAGTGCCACGTGGCGCACGGGAGGGCTGGCGGGCGGGACCGCACCTCTCGCGGTTACTGATGTGGCCCGCGTGTGTGCGTGACCGGGGCAGAGTTACGCGGTCTGTGAGGAGAGAGTGCACGTTCACACTGGTCAGACATGGAAGTGTGCAGTGCTGTCCAGTGGGAGTGTCCACTGCAGCTTAGCTCTCTGTTTGATCTGTGATGGCATCCAGAACACCTGCTATAAGTAAAATAAATACGTCTCCAGTCAAAAACTAATATCTGTTATTAAGTCTTTTACCTTAAGAAGCCTATTTCAAAGTAGTGTATCCACACCCACAATGCGCACGTGTGTGAAAGTCTGTACTACAGCAGATCACTGTACTACAGCAGATCACTGTAGTTGTCTTTGTTTATGTAGTTACTAATCACCATATTGCACAAGAGTGAACAAGAGTATTAGTGAGTAAATAGGGGTGTGTGTGTGTGTGTGTGTGTGTGTGTGTGTGTGTGTGCTCACAGGTGGCTTACTCATCATACACAACCTCCGTTCTCCTCTGAACACCCATTGTGTAGTACGCAACACATAACCTCATAGTATGTCCTGGGCTAACAGACAACATCATCACAATAATGAAGATGGTGAAGGTGGAGGCAGTGGTGCTATGTGATGGAGCTTCTCTGACAGGACAGAGAACAGTATGTGTGTGTGAGCTGGGAAGGAAGTGGAGTCGGGGGGCAGTAGTGCATGACTCTCTCTCTTTTGCTGTTTACAACGCTTATTTAAGATCTATAGCTTAGATCTTTCTCTCTCTCTCTCTCTCTCTCTCTGTCTCTCTCTCTCTCTCTTTCTGTCTCTTTGCCCTTTTTGCTTCTCTTGCAGCCACTGTGAGCCTTGCTCAGAGAGAAGAAAGCGCTTGTTTGTGCAGGATCCTCTCACCTGCAAGTGTTCCTGCAAATTCACACAGTTACAATGCAAGTCCAGACAACTTGAATTAAACGAAAGAACTTGCAGGTTTGTTCATGAACGTTTATGATAAAACCCTTGTGCTTTGGTTCTCCAGCTGTTCTCCAGCTGTCTTCTGTCTTCTGACCAAATCAAGCTGTTCTATCCCTATCAAAGCTGTTGTGTTGTTATTTCACTGCTAAGTAATGTATGCTTCACACTTGCATGTAGGATTTTTTTTTCATCACTGCTGTGCATCGTGTTGCTTGTGGGTGTGAACCCGTCTGCCTGCGTGAGAATGTTCGCCTCGCACGTGAGAATGTACGCCTCGCACGTGAGAATGTACGCCTCACACGTGCCTGTGGAAGGGGGTGACATGATGGAAGGGAGTGCTTGATGTCAGAATTGTGTTCAGCACACAGCTACATCGTACACAAACACCACAGCCACATCCTGCATAATTAAATGGAAGCATTGCACATCTAAAAGCTAACTAAGAGGTTGGCCTGTAAACAACCAAAGATCACTTTTTGTGTTTTCAAACATCACATTCTGGCAAAAAGCAAAATGGGTTTTTGTGTGAGGGTGTATATGTGCGTGAGAAAGAGAAGTGTTTGTGTGTTTGCATAAATGTGTCACTGTAGGACTTTGAGATGTTAGGGTGTGTTGGAAGGCTGTTACTTGTAAATGTCTCTGTATAATTAAAGCTTATCTAATACGGCACACTGCGACAGACCTAGATGCTTAAAGCTTGCAGATTGAGAAAGTACACTGTAGCTTTAATTATTGTTTATATAATCAGTAGTCCTCTGTTTAATTGTTCATTTATCCAAGAACTAATGGCATATTGTACCCCCACCCCCCAACTCATAAATGGGACTGTCCGAGAATCAGCGGCTAACAATCACTGGGGATGAGATGGGAAGGGAGGGGAGGATCTAAATGTGTCCATGCTCTTGCTTCCATGGTCTTACTGTCTTGTAATGTTCTTGTAATGTTCCTAACAGACCCACTATAATCTCTCCTAGCTGTGTTGTCAGTCCACACCGGTGATCCAGTGAACCTGTATTCTGATTCAGGGAAGATTGTGCTCTAATCTGTAGTGGTAACATTTCCACCAGTCTGACCCCAGCCAGAAACCCCTGACCTGTGAACTTTAAACCCTCACCTTGACTATATTTAGCGAGCTAAAGTTGGCATGACAGATCACGGCTGTGATCTTCCCTGGGACAGAAATGTAGTATTACTGATTCATGTTCAGAATATTATCTGACCAGATGATCTTTCTTTGTCTTTCTTTTTTTACAGATGTGACAAACCAAGGAGATGATAGGGCTGGTCATGGGTGGACAGTGAATGAAGGAACACTTTTTGGCACTTTTTGAACCTGTGGACCATACTGCATACACTATACCACAACGAGAGGACTGAGTCCGACACGCTATACCACAACGAGAGGACTGAGTCCGACACGCTATACCACTACGAGAGGACTGAGTCAGACACACTATACCACAACGAGAGGACTGAGTCAGACACACTATACCACAACGAGAGGACTGAGTCAGACACACTATATCACAATGAGAGGACTGAGTCAGGCACACTATAGCACAACGAGAGGACTGAGTCAGACACACTATACCACTACGAGAGGACTGAGTCAGACACACTATACCACAACGAGAGGACTGAGTCAGACACATTAGCCCAACCTATATTTTTAAAAAAAATTAATATATGAACACTCACACATATACACACATACATCTCTATCTTTGAAAAGACAATGACAATGTGTAATGCTGCTATGGAAACACACTACATACAAGTGAACGACAATGCTGTAAGGCATAAGAGCATAAGATATATTTCAGTGCCAGTGCGTTTGGACCTGTGGATGGGACAGAGGGGTCTTATGGGACACCGTACGGTGCTGTACATTTTACTGAATGAACGGGGCTGCTAAGGATGCATATTCAAAGATGAACACTGATACAGATCCTCAGAGACAGGCACTAGAGCGACTCGGACTCTATGAACAAAGGAAGACCAGATTGGACAAACTGATACATGATCTGATTGGACAAACTGATACATGATCTGATTGGACAAACTGATACATGTTGTGATTGGACAAACTGATACATGTTCTGATTGGCCAAAATGGAATGTCCTACTGTGAAGTGTAGGATCAGAAAGGCTCTGTAAGACCACCCCTCCACCACCTGTGAGAGGTGAACTTAAAAAGACAACTTTACTAATATCCAATAGGAGTTGTTGTGTAAATAATAGAGGGGTATTAAATGTAGGTATATATGGAGATGAAAGTGACGAAAGCAACACAATGTCAGCTTTTTTCAAGGAACCGTTGAACTCATCATAGTAGTAATGGACCCCAATTCCTTCTTATTTAATGTAATTCTCCAAAGAAACAAATGCAAACAACTTTAGGAAACTGTTCATTACAGTACAATAACATTCTGTATATACATGCCTAATATCCCTTTTTGTAGTGCTACATCTAATTTATAATGTTAGAACTTGTTCAGTATTCTGTGTATTTAATTTGAACTATTTATATTGCAGTGTTATGTTTGTTATTGTTTTTCATTTCCTATCAGTGATGACAAAAATCTCATTAAAACTGTAGATGATTTTTTTTTTTCCTTAAAAAACATTCCTAAATACTCCTTTATTTTTGTGATGGGGTGGGGGGTTGTTTAACATATTTGTCCACTCAATAGAAATGCTGCCAAATATGTGTGTGAGAAGTAAGCAGACAATGTTGATGTGGTTCTTGTTCGCCACACATTCTGCTCCTGCATGAGTTCTGAGGCCACTTGGCCAGACACCGTAAACAGAGATTTAACTAAGGATGACTGGCTGTTCCTCGCTGATTTAACTAAGGATGACTGGCTGTTCCTTGCTGATTTAACTAAGGATGACTGGCTGTTCCTCGCTGATTTAACTAAGGATGACTGGCTGTTCCTTGCTGATTAAAAGACAACAACGTTCTCTTTGTATTAAAGTAACAGAGAAATTTTTTTTTCATTTACATTATATTTTGACAGTAATATATTTATTGGTAAAAGTTTTAAATATTAACATCTTTTTTGTTTTAGCCTAACATTAAAATATATTTATTTTCAAATGATACTGTTTTTTATTAAACCAAAAAATGGATTTCTGTCTTTCAAGCCTGCTGTTTTTGTATAAAACGTTGCTCACCATTTACAAAAACATAAATAAAAATAACAGAAATCCAGTCAGTCACACTTATACAGTGAACACTAGCAGTGCTTCCCACTCAGCATAAGGTATGAGAAGCACTTCTCAAGTTACATCAATATTTTTGACAAGTAGTGAAGATGTAGGCCAATCTAAGAAAATACACTGAACAAGCTGAACTGAGAGACTGCGGTTAAATGTAAGGTAATCCACCCAAAAAAAACCCCAAAACGCATGTCATACATGAATGTGGACACTGGAACCAAGTTAACATCAGTCAGTTATCTTCTTATGATGCTGTCGGCACAGACATTAAGAGAATATTCTCCTACTAGTGTAGTCAAAAACGTGTGATGAGCAGAAGAACCTGTGGGGTTAAATTACTAGGAGAACAAAAGGGGGAAAACAAGGAGCAGGTGCATGCAGTGAGCTAATAACCAGGTGATTGGGACTAATAATCAGGTGTGTGTGGGTGTGTAGAGTGGGTAGGTCCCTTCTGCTGAGCTAAAAAGGACAGGTTGTATATAGGTTCTGCAGTAGAACATCTTTATATGAAGACGATTCAAGGTAAGTAGCTGAAGACTATTGTGGTAAAAGTAGACTACTGTAGGTTTAGAGAAAAATGGGATGTTTTGCTTGCATAGTACCAGTCAAAGGTTTGGACACACCTACCTCTATGCAGTACCATTTGGACACACCTACCTCTATACAGTTCCGGTCAACCACACAGATACTGAGGCACCAGAGGAGGTGAACTCATCGGGTACACCAAACAGATACTGAGGCACCAGAGGAGGTAACCTCATCGGGTACACCAAACAGATACTGAGGCACCAGAGGAGGTAACCTCATCGGGTACACCACACAGATACTGAGACACCAGAGGAGGTAACCTCATCGGGTACACCACACAGATACTGAGGCATTGCCATACATGCATGCTGAAGGAAACAAGGCGTGTATTCTTTGTATGTTTGTCTGTGTCTAGTGAATGCAGGAGTTAAAGTTTAGCATTAAGGGTTTAAGGCTCAGGTTCCTAAGTTTCTATAGTTATATAGTCACTGTAGGAACTGTTGTTTTAATCACCCACACCTTTCTTCATTAGAAAGACCCATCTTTGCATAATCACTGGCCATTTTCTTAAGTACACTTGCCTTAAAGGGGTATTTTATAGGTGTACAATTACAGAGTGAAGCCCATGCATTGCACCATTTGTCAGTTACCTTTTCCTCTGTTATTAAGACCAACTGCATTTTAATAACTAGTGACTAAGGGCTTAGCTGAAAATCAAACATTACATTTCAAACACAACATCAGAGGTATGCCACGCATCTAAACATAAGGTTGCACACTGTGATAAGCAAATATGTTAAGCAAATGTAAGATATTCATGTATGAGTCAAGAAAGCTGCTATTTATCGGAGTCCAAATTAATCCAAGTCTTCCACACCTGCTATTGTACTCAAAGATAGTCTTTCTAAAAACATACATGAAAGGAAAAGAACATATCCAGCTGCAATTATTCATACAGTCAAGAAACACAACTGGTTTGTATAATGCATATACCAACTAGATGTACCTTAAAATGCTAATGTACAAACACTGAAGTACAAATGACTGATTGTTCTTTTCGGTAGTAACATATCCTCTCTGATACTAATTAAATTTCTATGAGAATTATGAGATGTTAAACACCATGAGAATTTTCTCAAAACAACACCACCCCAGCAAAAGCACCAGTCAAACCAACAGCTTTCAAAAGCTTCTAACTTTCCACAGACCAACAAAACAGTAAAGACAGAAGTAACCATAGCAGTATTTTTACAAAACATCCAATAATATCTGGCCATGACAAGAAAATGGTCTAGCTCAGGATGGCATGTTGGAGCTAGAAAATGAAGAATTGGCCAAACTCTTGTTTTGCTAAGGTTAACAGCAGAGGTGAGTACCAACACACTACATTGACTGCATTAAATTTACTTAAGGGCTTTTGTGAACATGCTGTACTTTAAAAAGTTGTTTTAAAAAGAATGATTTTTTCCTCTTACTCAAATTCATTATAAATGCATTATTTTTACACTGTTATATTAATAAACATCCCTACCATTGCATTATTAATTTTAATTCGCCTTTCTTATTGTGTGTTTTGTTAAATTCTAAGTTATCACGACCTGGACTGCCAAGTGTGGGAGGGTTACTGAGAATCCTAAAGATGACCAATGAGTGGCTCTGCTTTGCTTCAATAAATTAGCCAACTGGAAATAGACCAGCGCAGTGAACAGCAATGAAACACAATGAACAGCAATAAAACGCAATAAACACAAATGTGCAAGATTTCCCGCATGGATCAAAAGGAGAGCTTCACTGTGGTGCATAATAAAATTTAGGAAAATAAACTACATCCTACATACACATGTGCTCTCTGCTAACAAACATTAATATGAAAGTGATCAAATATATTCTGATAGAACAACAATGACTCGATAGAAACATATCAGATACAAACAGCAAAATGCAACAAATGCAAATGCAGCAGATGAACTAGGAAGTCATGGCATCCAGCAATGCATGTTCCACACCAAGGCATTCATTCAAGAGAAAAACCTTTTCCACCTACAGGTACATTTGATTAGCTAATCATATCTAACAGGCTAGCCAGTTTGCTAATTGTTCACTCAACTGCAATGCAAACATCACATGAAGTACTGACTACTGTCTAGTTACATTGTGCAAGAGCTGTACAATATTCCCACAAATTAATTCTCACAAAGTAATCAGCAAATTCACTGTGATGCTTGTAATGCTTACATGAAAAATAGTTAGTTATAACATGTGACATGCTAAGCTAACTAGTCCCACCTCTTGCTATTGGTGGTATACTGACCTCATGAAAGATGCTTTTCCATCCAATTGAGAGGAATTAGCATCTTATCTTGTGTTGTATTTACTGTAAAAATGCAGTAAAATAAGCAAATCAAAATGAGCAAAACATGATAAACACAAGCAGAAACAACAACGCTAACAGATATAGCAGTAACTAACCAAGAGTACCACAAAACACAGGATTTAAATAGACAGGCTGATGAGGGGTAAACAAGACTCAAGTGAGAACATGCAAGGAAACACCAAAGGGGTATTCAACAAAACACCAGAGGGCTATTCCACAAAAAACAGAGGGGTATTCAACAAAACACCAGAGGGGTATTCCACAAAGTAAGATATTCTCAGTTTATCCAGATACATTAAGTCTAACATAAACCTATTGGACTTTGACCTTAACTCAAAGTTGGAACAGCACAGCTACATAATTCCCAGTTTTTATTGGTGCAGCATCCCAATTTACCACAACTTTCAAAGTCTAGGACTCCATAGGACGACGACTCTACATGTGAGGAGAAATGTTTAACAAAATGCCAGACTAATAAAATCTAAATAAATATTGAATCCAAAACATTAAGTGGAAGAGTATTGCAAAGCTTAAAAGCTCTGCCCCCAAGGTAGATTTCTTTAGACAAGGTCCTACTATTGGCCTGAACTTTGATCGAAGCAAACATGGATAGTCATGATAAACCTAAAGAATGCCAAGGTACTTTAGGGCAAGACCATGCAATGCTTTGTAAATCAGAAACAAATTTTATAATCTAATTTTGCTGGGAGCCAATGCAGTGCAGCTAAGATAGGAGTAATATGATCTAACCTTCTAGTTCTAGTAATAACTTTGGCTGCACTTAGTGGTACATCCATGGCAATAAAGTAGTCTATTCTGGAAGTGATAAACACATGGACTATAGATAAAAACATCAGGAGATATAATCCCTCTAACATGTCCTGGGTCTTCCCCGGGGTCTCCTCCCCATTAGACATGCCTGGAACACCTCCCTAGGGAGGCATCCAGGGGGCATCCAGACCAGATGCCCGTACCACCTCAGCTGGCTCCTTTCAACATGGAGGACCAGTGGCTCTACTCCGAACCTCTCCCTGATTGGCAAGCTGCTTTTTGGCTCAGCTCACTCTTCACCAAAATGGACCGCAACACTGCAATCCACCTGTCAACCTCTTGCTCCATCTTTTCCCTCACTTGGTCTCAGATTTAGAGGTGCTGATTGTCATCCCAGCTGCTTCACACTCAGCTGCAAACTGGCCCAGAAAGAGCTGGAGGTCCTGGCATGATGACGGCAAAAAGCATTATATTTGGACTTGACTAGACTTGACAAATATTTTTACCCAAATATATTTGTCTCTGTAGTGCCTCTGAGGGGTAAGACTCCCCCTCATGTAGAGGAAGGATAAAAGGCAGGTACACGCCACCCCAAGGACAGTGTGTGCCACCAAGGGACCCCCTGATCACTGCCTGGTGAAGACCTCCTGCTTCAGCCACAGTGCATGTACACAGCATTGGGAGGTCTGGATGCCCAGATGCCATCTTCCCAGGGCACTTCTGGTCTGTGTCCTTCAGTGGGGGGTACTGTCACAGTGGCCACCCTCAACTTCTACCTCAGGTCTATGTGCTTGTGTGTGCTCTGTCTTCATGTGTTCTGTTTTGTTCATGACTGTTCTGTTTTGGTTCCATTCTGTTTTGTTGTAGGTTGGGAGCCACGTGTTGAAGGTGGGGGGTTCACACTGATTTGTTTTGCTTTGGTTGTTTGTCTGCTATGTATTCTGATGTCTTCTCACTCTCTGACCTCACACTATTGTTACACAATAATGGTTATGGAAACATGGCTCCCTTATACACTTACATCCTGCATCACCTCAATCTGTTACATCTGTTGGATAGGGAAAAATACTCTAATGTCTTTTAAAGACTCTTTTGGCATGGTTGTTTTGGTCTCTACAGTTTTTTTATTTTCTCATTGAAAAAATTCTTGAACGCATTACTAAATTATGAGCTTTGTTATCAGAGCTGTTGTATTCTTAGTAAAATTAAATGTAATTGTACACACTTTAAGTGTAAAAAAATATTTTTATATAAAATTTAATTGCTCTGTGTAATATGAACTGAAGAGACAGATGTTTGCGGAATATGAAAAATATTTAATGTCAGAGGCAAATGCCACAGAACCTGGAAACAGTAAAAACAATCCTTAATCTAGAAACAAAGATAGCATAATCCAAACACACACCAATGGGTCCAATTAATCAAATCAAATTAGGTTAAATTAGGTTAAACTCCCTAAGAGCATAAGGAAGACTCAGGGAGGGAGCCCATTCTCTTCTGGTCAATTAGTACTCTGGAGAGGATTATCTAACATGATGAGTTGTCATCCAGGACTTCTGTCACATAAAAAATATGCCCAAAATAAAATTCTGAAAATATATTAAAACTCAGGTTAAAAAGTCAACCTATTTAGTTAGTAGGACAGAAAGGTTAAAATTTGTTACCCAGTGTAACATCTGATGACATAATTCTCTATTTGAGTAAACTTTTTTCTATATACTATCTATATACTTTTTTTCAATATATATATCAGTGCATAAATTAAATGACAATTTAATTATTTTAAAGTAACAATGCGTTTACCAGCTTTGGTTAAGAGTAAGGTTTGCCCAGACCCAACAAACCAAGAGTGCACCAATATACAGGGGTTGGACAATGAAACTGAAACGCCTGTCATTTTAGTGTGGGAGGTTTCATGGCTAAATTGGACCAGCCTGGTGGCCAATCTTCATTAATTGCACAATGCACCGGTAAGAGCAGAGTGTGAAGGTTCAATTAGCAGGGTAAAAGCATAGTTTTGCTCAAAATATTGCAATGCACACAACATTATGGGTGACATACCAGAGTTCAAAAGAGGACAAATTGTTGGT
>JAOXYF010000004.1:18848014-18861348 GCA_028565775.1 Sternarchorhynchus goeldii
TTCTAGCTGCAAAGGGTGGACCAACATCATATTGAACCCTATGGATTAGGAATGGGATGTCACTTAAGCTCATATGTAAGTCAAGGAAGGTGAGCGAATACTTTTGGCAATATAGTGTATGTTTGGGGTCATTGTCCTGCTGGAAAACCCATGACCAAGGACACAAACCCAGCTTTCTGACACTGGATCTTACATTGCGACCCAAAATCGTTTGGTAATCTTTAGATTTCATGATGCCTTGCACACAATCAAGGCACCCAGTACCAGAGGCAGCAAAACAACTGCAAAACATTGTTGAACCTCCACCATGTTTGACTGTAGGTAGTGTGTTCTTTTCTTTGTAGGCTTCATTCCATTCTCGGTAAACAGTGGAATGATGAGCTTTACCAATAAGTTCTATCTTGGTCTCATCTGGCCACAAGATGTTTAGGCTTACTCACGTACACTTTGGTAAACGGCGGTCTAGCTTTTGTATGTCTCTGTGTCAGCAGTGTGGTCCTCCTGGGTCTCCTGCCATAGTGTTTCATTTCATTCAAATGTTGCGCTGACACTGATGCACGCTGAGTGTGCAGGACAGTTTGAATTTCTTTGGAACTTGATTAGAGCTGCATATCCACCATCCAGGCTATCCTGCGCTGCAACCTTTCATCAGGTTTTCACTTTCGTCCACGTCCAGGGAGATTAGCTACAGATTTTGTTGAGCACCGTGGACAAAGCAACATCAAGACCTCTGGAGATGGACTTGTAACATTAATATTATTTATATTTTTCCACAATTTTGGTTCTCAAGTCCTCAGCCAGTTCTCTTTTCCTCTTTCTGTTCTCCATGTTTAGTGTGGCACACACAGACATACAATGCAAAGATTGACTCAACTTCTCTCCTTTTTATCTGGTTTCAGGTGTTATTTTTATATTGATCACACCTGTTACTTGCCACAGGTGAGTTTAAACAAGCATCACATGCTTGAAACATAGTTATTACATAGTTAACATTTTGAAAAGGTGCCAGTAATTTTGTCTGGCCTATTTTGGAATTTTGCATAAAATAATGTAAAATTTGCCTTTTTTCTGTCTTTTTTGTGTTGTTCCAAAACACACAAAGGAAATAAACCTGTGTATAACAAAACATTTAAATAATTTTCTGGGAGAAATACTTCACTTTCTGGAAAAAATTCAGGGGTCCCAATACTTTCTGCAATAACTGTATGTCTCAAAATTCACTCAAATCTTTTCTTTACCCCAAGATGGTCAACAAAATAGTGGACATAGATTAAAGCCCAGATTACTCCAAACAATTGTTGCCAAATATCTCTTACCACTTGCCAAATAGCATATGCAGATACAGTAGAAGATCTTAACCATGGACCTAGAGCACAGAGGAAGTATTATTGTTATACAGTATTATTATGTGACCTTTAATAGGACTGGAGCTCTGTAAAAGGATGGTTCTGGCCTTGCACCCTGAATTAGAAAAAAGCAGTTTAGAACATGAAGGAATGAATGGTTTTTAATAAGGTTATCACATGAAGTGGCCAATTTATCAAAACTCCAATCAGGATTAATCTAAAAAATGAAGTAAATGAAACCGACTGGAATGTGAGACAAACCCCAGAAATAACATACCTCAAAACAAATTAAATATCTTTATGTAATGGCAGAGAAACAAAACCCCTTCCAAATCCGCTGGATCCAATGTAGTTATTTTCATTAAAATACAATAACACTTAAAAATAAAACATGAGCCATGCCTCTATCACATACTACTTTGATTGACTTATGAACTGACACACCCATTAAATACACAAATCTATTTATGATGAACTGCACATAACCCATATTGTGGGAAAGCTACACTTACCAAATAAACTGGTTTAGGGAATTCCTCTTTTAGTGCAAAACAATCTCCAAGAACATGCCATTTTACAAGAACATGCTAACATTACAATTGAAATACACTGATAGTAAATCTTCAGTTCTAAATAGTCATATTCCTACTTTTTTGAACAGAAATAAAGAATAGCTGTTTACACAACATATGCCCTGCAAACATCTCAGATATCAAACTTTTAATATGTTTTACATTCATGTAACAACACCAAATGCCCCCTAAAGACAAGCCTCTAATTAAGATATGGCCCAGAGTAGCCAAAACTGCTGCTTTAATCTGCAGCCGAAACCTTAGCTAAACCTAAAAATCACCAGACAACAATGTTGGAGTGTCATTACAAATCGCATGTTTATTTATCTAAACAATATATATGTTACTTATACTAGGGAACCCAATACAATAAGCATTAACATGTGAAAAGCACAGTAAGAATTTGAAGTATTTGAAGGTTTTTTACTTATCCAGGATATTCCTACATGGATCAATTATTTTACTGACCTGCTTATACTCGGCACACTATAGTTATGCTGCATCATTTTCAGTGAAATGTTAAAATGTACAATAAGAAGTTAGTCACTGCAGCTTCTTAGGCTTGAGCCAAATAAATATATAGTACAGAGCTGGTATGGAATTCAGCATAGAAGTAGTTGCTTAGAGTGGGCATTTACTGGGCTCACAAATCCCTGGGAAACATTACCATAGCAAGACTACCATCATTACTGCACCATCATGTGTAATTGCTGGTGAAGGATTTTTATCAATACAATGACTTTATCAATACAATTACATGTCAAGTCAAAATTATTTTTTAGCACTTTTTACAAAAAACTGTTGTCTCAAAGCAACTTTTTATATGCCCTCCAGTGAGCAAGCCAAGGGTGACAGTGGCAAGGAAAAACTCCCTGAGAGCAAGAGAAAGAAACCTTAAGAAGAACTAAGACTCAAAAAGGGGGGGGCCCATCCTTCTCTGGCCGAATGACAAGACATATGACAAGACATTATGGAGAATAAGGGCCTAGCTAACGTTCTCCATACTTGTCTTTAGAGAAAAACCCATCTTGGAGATTTATGAAGATTATACAATCTTCAGTGGTGACTAAGGCCTCGCTGGTGACCGAAGCCCCACTGGCACTGTATGTGCATGTTGTATTTATATTCCAACCAATACAGGCCTTGCCATTTCCAAGTAATTTTAATTTTTGTACAATTAGGGACATTAGACATTTTATTACTAATGGCCATCTCACCTACACTACATTTCCAAAAGTATTCGCTCACCTTCCTTGACTAACATATGAGCTTAATCCCAACAATCTGGGATTTAGCAGTTGATTTATGACAAGTCACAGGATATATAACAACCATGCACAGTGAAATAACCGTAAATATAAAATGGCCACCTGACCAACTTTTCATATGTCTTTTGTGCTGGCCTTAAGAACGGCAGTGTTGCAAGCAAAAAGCCACCACCACTCTGACCTATTTCATTTGTCTTTGAACCTCTTTGCCCTAATATCCCCCCATGGTCTCTCTCTGTCTGTGGAAACACGAACAGCATGAGGGCACCCACAGACAAGCACCAGTAAGCTGCATCCAAACATTCCAGGCTTGGCTGTTTAGTAACCGTGCCTCTTGCCTGTAACAGCTAATGTCCCTAAGGTAGGGAGCTCGTCCTGGGTTAGAGATTTAGTGTCCCCCAGGCTCCAGTGTGGCCTGTTCTGCTTATGTAAACCCAATGTGTTGTAACTACGAAATATCCAAACTACACAGTGGCTAAAACTGAGCATGATGAATTAAATAAATATTTGATTAAATAAATGTTTAAAAAGCTATCTAGAGGAGAGACGCAAATGTGTTAACTAGCGGAGTAATCAGGAACGTCTGTAGCTTTAAGAAACTCTGAGGTGTGGAGACGTGTCTCTTATCAGGTGATGGGAATGGAAAATGTGTGTGTTTTCATCTGTGTGTGCATGTGAGAGAGAGAGAGAGAGAGAGAGAGAGAATAAGGTAAAGGTGGAATATATTTAGCTAAACTAGGTACAGTAATCAGTATGCTAACATCTCAGGTACAGAGGGAGGGAGATGGAAGTACATGGACAGTAATAAAAAAAATGTGAGGTCATAAGGTAATAAGCAGAGTTAATGAGAAGATCTCATTCAATAGCGCGATTGCTCCACCTGCTAGCTGCACACCCTAAGGAACAAGCAGCATCCAGACTGATCTGGTTCATTCCAACCCACTGTGCTGCTTCACCCAGTAACAGTCGGATCAAAACATACACATGAGCTATACCTAATGACAGTGGAGTCACGTTACTTTGATATTTTTCATCTTTTGAACAATGTGCAAATGTTAATAATAAACACCATAAAGGGCCACGTATCATATTTGGCACTAAAGAATATTGAATGTTAAATAATAAGGGGAGGTGTTTATGCCTTACTTTCTAAAACACTTTAGGAATTGTTGTGCAATTGATATACCCTTGATATACACTTGTGCAACCATGTAAGTGAAAAGTCCAGTAATAAAGCAAATGGTAGTGTTGTATCGGCCATCGGGTTGCTCTGTGTTGTAAAGTTGGCCCTTCTGGCCTGTCACTGTTAAAGTTCTGTGATTATGAACAACCACTAGAACTTTCCTTCTCTGCCAGTGTCCACATGGTGCTCATAAACCTGTTCAATTGCACACCTCTCTTAGCAAAAGGCCTAAATGTCAAAATGTTAATAATACAAGCTGTATGTTTTTGTTTTTTTTAGAAAAGTGCTTGAATTTTCATAGTTTGTATACATACTACAACACTGGAAACAAAATTTGTAATGAAAAGTGGTAGACTGAGGGGCATTTTATCTTTTTCACCTATAGAAAATAAATCATTCCTACATGAAATTTGCTTAGTAACAATCAGTGAAACTACTAAACTCCTAACATTTAATAGCAACAGCATTTTAAAAGAATAATAATTTAAAAAGAAAACCTTACCCACAGCATCTTAGCGGGTTCATAATCCTCCAGAGCTTTGCATGCAGATGACACAGCGTCCATGTCCACCTTAGTCCACACGTCACAGACATCTACATAACAGAAGGAAGGGATGAGTGACCTGGGTTTGGACTCTGTTGGGTTTGGACTCTGTTGGGTTTGGACTCTGTTGGGTTTGGAGTCTGTTGGGTTTTGCACACTGTTGGGAAACAGCACTGAATAAAACACAAAGATGCCTCCTACTCCATTTCTGTATGTGTATTGTACTGCTAAAGAGATTGAATAATACAGTAGGAAGTGAAATTAAGTGTAACGAATCTTTAAGCTGTGTACTTTGTTAATAAGAGAACAGAAGGGCTTGATGTTGAGAGCAAGCAGTTCAGCTCGTAATGTGACCAGGAAGTTAAAATGATTTGTTTTCTAGCAGATAATGATGTTGAGAGCAAGCAGTTCAGCTCGTAATGTGACCAGGAAGTTAAAATGATTTGTTTCCTAGCAGATAAGCCAAAGTCATTGAGTGACAACTCTGTCTGATATGTGTCTCGATCTCTCCAGTACATCCACACATACACATCAAGTGTGCTGTGTAAGAGCTCAGAGATACTTTTTAAATCTTCAGCTTTCATTCTTATTTGAGTTTTCATTCTCTTTTGATTACTGTTGCCTCCCTGCAGCATTCCCCTTTGTCAATATCTCCCTCCCTATTCTTACATCCATGTATTAATAACATTTGCTAAGTAATAAGACAGAGGACAAATCTTAAATATTTAACTTTCATTCTTATTTGATTTATTTGTTGCTTCTCTGCTTCTTCAGATAAAGCCCCCTCTCAGAGAAAGCCCCACCACCTTCTATCTCTATTCCTCTCCCACTCTTTCTCTGTGATACTGTGAATTATAAATTAGGGCCCTTGCCCTCATCTTTTATCCCTCATGCCCCATGGGTCCCTACAGAAGGCTCCGGCAGTCTGAGTGCTGATGTGTTGACTCAGAGTAATAGCACGATGCTGTGCTGCTCGCACCAGGAACACTGCAGCCTGGTTTTCCTTTTTCGCACCCCTCTCCTCTCACTACGCTTCATTCTCACAGGCCAGTGTACTGGACTGGAAAACAGAAGTCACTGTAGACATTCACGCTATCGTGGTAACTGGTTATAATAAAGTTCTTAAGCAGTTCTGTGGTTTTTCTTAGCCCTTCTTCTATATGTTGTGTAAAAAAAGTTGTTCATTTATACCTTCTTTCTCATGAACTCCAGTGTAGTGAAGAGTGACATGCAGTGTACTGAAGTGTCACATGCCTGTAGTGTTTTTTGCACAGTCAGCGGTGATATCCAGATATAGCCTGAATAGTCCGGCCAATAGAAGTTTGTATTGGGCCACGACAATCAGATCTTTATATAATCATATCTTAGAACAACAGTCTTAGATTGTACTATTGACATGTAAATACAGTTAATGAATAGATCAATCAAGTGTTGTGAATTAATGACTAAATTGCATAAGAAGTTAAGTTTCCACTGGAGCAATTGTTAGATCAAGGGTGTTACAGTTAGGTGGGAAGTAAATTCTTCAGGATGGTATTTCTGAAGGAAATATAGTATAAATGTTTTTGCTTGGTCCATCTGGGCATCCCTGCTCTGACATCTCTTTGACTGGCAGAGGTACATTCTAACACATGCTTGATTAACAGCACTATGCTATAACATGCGTTATAATGTACGTTTGTGACAACATTCATTGTAAAAAGCGCTATATAAATAAATTTGACTTGATTTGACTAGATGACTGTCTTATACTCCTGTATTATAATGCCTGTTTGACAGATTTTGAGTCTGTTTGCCATGATTTGTAGGAACAGCAAATTTGCATTTGAAACACCCCTTTCCTCTCTTAAAGGAGAAGTCGGATGGTCCTACACTTGAAGTTAAACAGAACAGGAGCAGGAATAAATAAAGGTTATAAAATTGAGACACGTACACTGAAACATTCTCCTAAAAGTATCCAGACACGTGAATATGAATCTAAATGGTCACATGCAGAATGTATTGACAAACATTTGGTTGAGAAACATGGCTGATATATAATTGACACATAGGAGTCTCTAATCCAAGTCTTGTTCCTCTGGCTCCACCCTGCCTCCGCCCACTGATTACAAACATCTGCATTCAGTGATGGAGTCATTTGGATGTTGTTTATATGCGACACTTAGCACTTGTCATGCTTTGCAAAGTCACACTGGTTTAAAGTGTGTTAATGAGTGGTCATGTTTCATCATTCCCCCATGATCCTTTGCATCTTGCTTTTTCATAAAATAGATGATCCTACAGCCATCAGTATTTTTAAATCTTGTGGAGATGTCCAGCAAATACATCCAGTATTCTAGCAACTAGTCCTCTCAGTCATTACAGAATTGTTCTTCCTTCCTTTAAACCTTTATTCACCCTGACTACTTCTGGAAAGTTCTTTCATGATGTGCCCATAACCATTAAGGCCTACTGAAATAAACCTGCAAGCAGTGAAAAGTGGCTCAGAAAAGCAACCTTCTTTTGTCGTTCTCCTCACATGCATCATAAAACAGAAGCAGTTTGGTTCCACAAAGTTGTCCTGTTTGCTCTCGTTACACACGTTGCGTTTACCATCAGACCATGGTGATCGTGGAAGCTTTTTCAGGCCAGCTTTCCAGATCTGGTTGTTAGCAAAACCACGGCCTTGGTGTTCAGCTCATACTTCTGCAGTCACATGCAGTGCTGGGAGTGGGACAGTCACTGTACCCAGTATCAGTAAACAGGTGGAGTTTACCCTTCCTTAAGGTAGTAGTACTGCATACATTCATTACCTTTTGATCCTAGTAATTTATATACACGTGTGCTGTGTGGTTTTTTTTTTATTATTTAAAATTATTTGAGTTATATGTGATTGTTGTGCAAATGAGATTCTGGTGCTATGAAGTTCACCAGGGTCATTAGCAAACGTCATTTAGTAGATATTTATCTATTAATGAATATCATCTATTAATAACTGAATCAGATTTGTGATAATTATATTTATATTCGGTGTGTGGTTGTGTGTGTGTGTGTGTGTGTGTGTATGTTAGTGAGAGTACTAAAAGTCTCCATAGACTATGGTGAGAACATAGCATGTTTGAACATGTCAGCATGCTCAGAGACAAATATCTGGAAGCTAAGAGACTCTGGGGATTTCCACCAGGAAGAGGTACATGTTACACTTCTGAGAAAACAACTACAAGCCATCCATCAAAATGACCTCCTCTGGTATTATGAGATTAAAGTCCAATTTTACTGTGAGCATAAAATAAAATCCTTTTGCAATTCAGCTTTTCAGAGCTGCTGAAGGACACTGTTCTTGACTTTTTCAAACGAGGAAATCACTTTTGACCTAGGGTTAGGGTTAGGCAGCAGCCAGCCCATTACAACTTCAAACACTTCTTACTGCCATTTACTGCTCTCCTTCAGACCCCTGGGAGAAGAGAACAGGTGACTGCATGAAGCCTAGTCCCCCAAAACCATTAAGACAATGAATCACTGAGAGATGGCAGAGCAAAGAACGAGTGTGCCACTCCCTCAACCCTCTCATGATCTTCACTGTGGGAAATTGGTCCAAACTAGAGGCACGAAGCAAGCCTCAGACATGCCTGGACACACCTCTACTCTCCCTCTCTCCTACGTTCTCTCACACACTCTCTCTCTCACACACACACAGAATGTAAACAAGCCTAGGATTGCTGTCCCTGCCATCCAGATGTCTTCAGATGGTTTGATATCATGTATAGTCTGAGCCTGTACGTCACATAGTCACACCCCACATCCATTATGAATCATAAACGTGGTCATTGACCTAACAATGATAAGTGGAGGCCCAGTTTAAGTGCACTGACCCACGTCTCACTGTCAGGTCCACATCATAGCAGTTTTCAAGAGTAAATCTCCTAACCCTAGTTAAATGGCAACAGTAGATTCAACAGTCATATAAACAAACCCATACAGCAAACATCACAATGTATATAATGTTACAGATCAAAGACTTGTAGCTAAGTGACATATGACACAATATGATGGCAGCTGTCATGCGTCAGTAATTGTTAATGGGGAATATTCAAACAATTTTACCAAGTGTATTCGATCAAAATACAGCCATGTAGTCCACACAGAAACAGAGTGCAATGGGTCAAACGTGGCAGTACATGATTCCACTTTTGTCACAAGTCTGTTTGTGAAATTTCTGCCCTGCTAGATCTGCCACAACTGTAAGTGCAATTATTGTGAAATTGAAGCATGTAGCAGTAACAGCAGCTCAGCCATGGCTGGGCAGCTGCAGAGAGCTCTGATGATTCTTCACAATGCCAAGTGTTGGCTGGAGTGGCGTAAAGGATGTAGTCACTGCACTCTGAAGCACTGGACGGTAAACAAAGCAGCAGCAGCAAAATGACTTGGCTAGCTGTGGTCCTGGATTTGGCCAAGGAACAAAAACAGTCGTTCCGACCATGATCTGGAGCCAGTGATCAGGAAAGCCAACAACTGAGCCTTGTCTCAGGATTTGTTCTGCCTACAGTAATAAAACGATTGAAACTGCAACAAATGGGGATGTTCGAGTAAAGCCATTGTAAATAAATCAATGACTTTAATGCTGGCTAGCTAGTGACTTACAAAAAGAAGGAAATGGTGCCACCAGAATCTTCCCCTGTATCATACCAAACTCCGCCCCTGTATCATATTAGACTCCGCCCTGAGCAACAACCAGTTCTGACGAGTCTCAGAAACATGCTCATATGGCAAAATTCAGAGCAGTGCAATTATATGATTTTTTTTTTCTTCAGGTCTTTAAATCATAGGAACAGTATGTGGGAGGGACAAACTAGTTTCAGTATTGGCCAATGATTAAAATTCATCATCATATTTCTCATGCAACCCATGCATGAATCTATATATGGGGAGAAAAAAATGTATATTTATAATGGGATTTCTTAAACATTTCTTAAACACAAGCGTAAACAGTTTAATGAAGTCATTAAGCGGGGAAATGCACTGTAATTAATATAATAAAGATCGTTTCTCTATTATTTTTGTACTTACAGATATAAAATAGATCAAATGTGTAAAAATGCTAGCAGTGCCTTTGTGAGATATATTTTCATATATCAACCACAACATAAAAGATTGATCTTACCTAGATAAAATATAAGAATGACACAGAATGCTCTACTTGAATTACCAATCTCAGATAAAATATACAATCCTGAAAATTGCAAAGGCAGCAGAAATCTAGAAATGTCGATGTACTGTATTGACTTCAGGTTTTGCTGCCCGTTATACCCTTGTAATGTGGCAGAACCTCTCCACTCGTCTTTTTCACAGATCCATTCACATGTCTCTTATTAACTAGGAATCACTTATCCATGCACTGTTCTGTACAAACAGTGTCCTCTGTTCACACACTGACATCTCTTAATGGGAGATGCTAGGAGCCTGAGTGCTGATGCTTGGGATTCGTGGCTGTTAAAGGGTGTGTCTGCTGTTGAAAAGGGTGCGAGGGCACGGGAATTCTTGCCATGCCCGTTTCTAGCCGACTTTGGCACAAGACAGTCTGAAGCTATTCATTTTCTCTCTGTGCCTCACTGCAGTTACGTCTAACACATGTCTGCCTTCTTGTTTTCTCTCTCTCTTTCTCCCTCTCTGTACCTTCTCTGTTTGCCTGTTATTTAGGTTTTTTTCTTGGTGACATGGCACTTCAGGGCATACTAAGAAAGCCAGATGAATCTTCAAACCATCACCAAATTTACCTGATGAAAAAAGGCAGCAAATTATTTTGTGTTTTTTTTTTATTTTGCAGCAGCATACTGCATTTACCATGTTGGTAGCCTGACAAGTATTACCTTCCTTCTCAATATAATTTATAAGAGGCACCTGGACATTTTAGATTGATTTGTTAATATGAGAATTCAGCATGTTATGATGATTTATTTGTGGATTTCTGTAGACATTGCTGCCCCATACCAATATGGTGGCCACATTAATACACATGGTCCAACCCTGAGATAATGGAGTGAACAAAATACAGTCTGGATACAGTTGTGTGTTTTATTATACTTATTTGTAGAAGTAAAGAAACATGTATGGCACATGCTTTAGGTTAATCTTGCAAAGCTGCTACATACTACTGACAATACCTAGCTTGGTGCACAGTCAAATGATTTTCCCAGGAAGGAGAAAGGGATAGTCTGGAGAGTAAAGAGTGCCTAGTAGGTCAAAAAGTTTAATCTGGATCAGAACGATGTGAATGTGTAAAGACCATACTTTGTAGTAGTGGTAGCTTACTGGTTAAGGCACTTGACTAGTAATCAGAAGGTTGCTGGTTCAAACCCCACCTCTGCCAAATTGCCACTGTTGGGCCCCTGAGCAAGGCCCTTAACCATCAACTGCTCAAGATGTATTCAGTCGCAATTGTAAGTCGCTTTGGATAAAAGCGTCAGCCAAATGCCGTAAATGTAAATGGTAACCAGGAATAGGTAATCCATTTAACTTTTGTAGTTTTTTCAAAGCAAAATTGGACTAACCCTGATCCGGCTACAAACTTTTCAAGATTACCAGTGTGAATTACCAGTGTGCTAAATATTACATATCACAATCTAAGATACTAGCTATGTAAAGACTATCAGGTCAAATACCTTGAAGTCACTTAATGTCACGTTAGAGCTACCGGAGAGCTGTAAAAAACAAGACGAAGCTCTTGAGCGCAAACATTAATAAACCATTCTTTTATTTCGGAGATCAATGACATCACACATCGACAAAGACCGACAAACACTCAATGACATGCACACGCTTGTATACACTCACCCTAACGAGACACAGGTGAAACGAACAACACTAACGAACATCAACGAGACTGACAACAAACACTCCGCCTACACCACACCGACGTACACACAGGCACACCCACGTTCAACCGACACGACACAGGAACACCTCCACACAGACACGCCCACATGGATAAGACAGAGGGAGGAGGCCAGAGCGGCCATCGTGACAGAGCCCCCCCCCCACAAGGGGTGCTTTTTCCTGGAGCGCCCAACGCCCCAAGACTAATCCCTAGATTCTACCTCTGGATCCAGGCTGGAGACCAGGCACCACAGACACCAGCTCTGCACCAGGAGTAGCCTCCCCCATGGTGGGGCTTGCCACCGGCGCGTCGCCCTTACACCACCCTCCCTAGGATCAGGGATGACATGGACGGGAACACACTAGGAATATACACGGTCACAGGAACACACACGGGCATGGACACAGGCACAGGGAGAGACAGAAATGGGAACACAGGTACATTTACGGAAACAGTGACATTGACGAACATCGGCACAGAAACAGGGACTTGTGAAACAGCACAGAAACAGGGACAGGGGCTTCTCCAATCCATGTGGCACCCACTGCCCCCACAGCCCCCTGGGCCAGGTTTCCAGGCCTGGCAACTGAGCCGCTGGTGCCTGCAGCTGAGGGCCCCCTGCGGGTTGCTGGATCTCGCCAGTTGGCTGGGACCTCTGTGGCTGGGGCACGCTCCTCTGTGGCTGGGGCACGCTCCTCTGTGGCTGGGGCATGCCGGTTACAGGTGGAGGCGCACTCCTTTCCCTTTGGGGCGTACTTCTTGCCCTTTGTAGCACGTTCTCCTGGACAGAGGTAGTTCCTGCCGCACACTGGCAGACACCCTTCTCCTTAGAGCGGGCCCCCCTGTCAGCAGGTTGTTGTCCCCGGATGGAGGGGTGGACGCCGCTGCTCTGGACCCCTTCTTGCTTGGGGCTCCGGTAACTGCAGTGTCCAGCTGGCTTGGAGGGTGGTGGCTGTGGCTCCTCTTTCAGGCTGGACTCCTCCACATCAGAGTATCTCTCTGTCTCCATAGCACCTCTCTCTCTGTGGTCCGTAGGCACAGCCCCAAAGGGCTTCCCTGAAGAAGTCAGCATGGTCCAAGCTGATCTCGCTTTCCTCCTCCTCGGGGGGCTCTGGGAGAGAGTTCTACCTTGATGGGAAATGCACCCCTCCTGCCAGGATCACCTCTTCCTCTTCGTTGGTTGGCCAGCTCCTTCAAGTGGCGTTCAGTCCGAATCAGGTCCACCACGTCCAAGGGGAAGGGAACACATCGTCATATGAGCCGTATCCCCGGGAGGAAGCAACAGGGAGAGAGGAGCCCCTCTTAGGCCATCCTCCTCTCCTGCCCCTGGTCCCATGCTTCCCTTTCGGCATCCCTCAGATTCGGTCGGTCTTTCTGTCACGATAGGGCTACCGGAGAGCTGTAAAAAACAAGACAAAGCTCCTGAGCGCAAACGTTAATAAACCGTTCTTTTATTTCGGTTTCATTTAAAGCACACAACACACAACAATCTTCGGCCAGAAGAGGATGGGCCCCCCCCTTGAGTCTTGGTTCCTCTCAAGGTTTCTTCCTCATGCCTTAGGGAGTTT
>JAOXYF010000004.1:18861448-18890080 GCA_028565775.1 Sternarchorhynchus goeldii
GAGTATGCGAACATCAATTTAAACAACCATTGATTTAAACATATATGGCTCATGTGCCAGTGATTAGCATGTGGCTCTGGCAGGCTAATCTATAGCAGCATAACTAAAGGGAGGGGTTCGGAGGTGACCACAGTCATGAGGGCTCACTGAGACATTGCTTTCCAGCCAAGTCATAGTCACAACTAGAGTGATTCCATGACACGGCTGGATGACAGGCAAGTTTCAGATGGTGATACCAGTACGTTTTCAAAAGAAATTGTGAGGTCATGGTGATAATTGGGAGTCCCTGGAATGTACAGAATCTCAGTTCCAAGAAGTGGGCTGTCATCCATGAAGCAATGTCCATCAAGCATACTGAAGTGCAACCTGATTGGCAGAAGGTGGGAAGAAAATATTTAGTTGGGTGTCATGAGCATAGCAGTGGTAGGAGAAGCTATGAGAAGATATTATATCACCAAGAGAATGGGTATATAAAGAGAAGAGAAGAGAAGAGAAGGGAAGGGAAGAGGGCCTAGGATTGAGGAAAAGACATAATTGATCATAATTGAGACTTTTGAGAGGAAAGAGAGAAGTGATACCTATCTGTAGTTGCTTATGTTGGAGCTGTCAAGTGTCATCTTCTTTAGGATGATTTCTTTTAAACTGTCAGACTCCTCATCTGACCCACAACAAATAAATATACTTCATTTACAAATACACAGAGGATATTTAGAAAAAAACTAAATGTACAATAGCTAACAAAATAAAGACTGTTCATAGATATTTATTTTTGGAGAGACCAGATTTTTAAAACTTTTAGGAGGCAGATCTAAAGCAGGGCTTTGCATTGTTGAGTAGTTCTGATAGTTTTTCTGCCAGACAGTACTGTACTCCTTGACTTTTGGCTTCTCATTTAAGAAAATTATTTATAGGTATAATCATATTTATTTGGGAAAGAATGCTTGTAGCCTCAATTCTGAACTATGACAATAATTACTGGCTCTACCACCGTCTTTCTTTAATAATAGGACTGAGATCCAGAATAAACATTCAGAGGAACTGACTTGCTTACCTTCACAAGATTGAGCTCACTATCACCCACAATATCTTGAACTGGTGAAGTGTCACCTCCAAGAATGTCAAGAATCATTTCTGTGTAATCACCTGGAGACAGTTTTTTTCAAAATATTGGATTTTCAGAACATTTAAACTCTGGATTAAATTTGTCTGGATAATCAAATCCTGTTTAACCTATCTAGGATTGTTGAAATTTTACAAAACATTAACATACTGGGTAATGCTGAACCAGACATCACGAGATCAGTATTTTGGAAATCACTGAACTTCTTTTTGAATTGTATAATAAATCACTTCACAAGAACTCCTGTCATCCTTACAAACTCACCATAAGCCATAGGAGGGTGTCTTTACAAGCCTTCCACTGTAAATTTTTCCACCAAACTTTAATCTTCTTTGCACCCTTAATTGGCTAGTACAAGCAGCATTAACACAATCACAGCATTAACACAATGTCCTACTTCTTTTTTAAAGTAGCTACATTCTTCTTGCCTGGGGTAGTAAATGTATCCAATAATGTGGGATAATGACACCATGCACTATTTGATCAATATAATTCCATAATTGCATCATGGTTCACAGTTTATTACTCTAAGGTGGCTTTAATGTAATTTATGCAAGAAATGTACTGTTCATCCACTACAAATCTACCTTCCTATGTGGCATCGACAACATCCTCTTGTTTGGTATTAAACTGATATTTTAGCTATAGGGTTTGAAAAACCCAAATGTGACATTTGAGGGTTGACTGGATTCCAAAATACAAATTAAAGTAATCAGCTTCAGAAGTGTTGAGATTTGTTTTGTAAGGCATGCTTTTCTGATTCAAGTCAAGTCAAGCCAAAATGTATTTATATTGTGCTTTTTATAACAACCGTTTTCTCAAAGCAGCTTTACAGATGTCTGAGACCAAGCCCCCAGTAATCAAGACAAGGCCGACAATGGCAAGGAAAAACTCCCTGAGAGCAAGAAGAAGAAATCTTGAGAGGATCCAAGACTCAAAAAGGGGGTGCGCATCTTCCTATGGCTGACTATCAGGCACCACAATAACCATAGTACAAACAGTAAAATCTATCCAGTAGCAGCAGTGAGTGATGTTCAGTTGGTGAGACTCAAGCAGAAGAAGGGCATCAGGCTGGATTAGACAGATTTGGCAGATCATGGGTATCTCTGGTATCTCTAGTAGCATGAGTAGCTCAACTGAGTGGAAGGTGAAGAGAGAGGGAGGCAAAAGGAGATTGCAAGACATTAAGTGTGCTCTTTTAATGCCATGGGTGCGAAAAATGTATGCTTGTGCAGAGAGCAAGCAGAGACTCTGGCAGGACGAGCTATGACAGTATAACTAAAAAGTTGGAGAACCAGCAGGTAACACAGACATATGGGGGAGCCCTGGGACATTAAACGTCCAGCCAATCAATGTCACAAACATGAGTGAACTTGTAAAATGGGACGGCAACACCATCCAAACATTCCAGTTTACCAAAACACTTCCATGCCCATGAACCCCCTGGTTCTGCACTTTCTGTTATTAACAAAATTATTATTAACAAAAAACTACCAACAAAATGCCTGAGTAAACAAGTAAGTTTTCAACCTAGACTTAAAGACTGAGACTGTGTGTGATTCCCAAACATGAGCTGGAAGGTTAACCCATAACTGTGGGAGCTTTGTAAGAGAAAGATCTGCCACCTGCTGTAGTCTTCATAATCTGAGGTACCAAAGAACAAAGAACCAGCACCTTTTGATTGAAGTAGGCGAGGCGGTTCATAAGAGACCAGAGGTTCACTGAGGTACTGTGGAGCAAGACCATTTACTGTTTTATAGGTAAGTAGTAATGTTTTATAATCAATACCAAATTTGACAGGGAGCCAGTGCAGTGAGAATAAGATGGATGTGATATGTTCATATCTTCTAGTTCTAGTAAGGACTCTAGCTGCTGCATTCTGAACCGAAATGGAACATCCATATATATAGCATTGCAGTAATCCAACCTAGAGGTAACTAGGTTGAGCATGAACTAGTATTTCTGTATCATGTAGTGACATTATATTTCTTAACTTGGCAATTCATTAAGTCTGATGACTATGAAGCTTGATTTCTTTTAAAAAACTAGCCTCTGTCCTAAGAGGTTTGATGCTTGTTTAGGTGATTTTTGCTTTAGCATAGCCCTTTGTTGTCCTGATTCTTCCATCTAAATGTAATTTGCTCAAGTCATCTGGTTAACCCTATGGTATTCACATTTTCGGTGATTTTCTTTTTGTTAGTAACTTCCACCCTTAGTTAAATTACTTTCTATTGTTGAAGCATAATGGCACTTAACAGCTTCCAGCTGTGTATGGGTTTCTGCAAACAGCCTGGCCACCCTGAAGAGAAAACTAATTTCTACTGTTTATGTCATCAATCTCCTTCTTTTGGTCACTACCTAGAGCTTGTGACCATAGGTGAGAGTCTGAATGTAGACTGACTGATAAATTGAGAGCTTTGCCTTTTGGCTCAGCTCCCTCTTCACCATAACAGACCAGTACAGGGTTCGCAGCACTCCAGAAGCTGCACCAATCCACCTGTCAATCTCTCACTCCATCCTTCCCTCACCTGTGAACAAGATCGCAAGATATTTGAACTCCTCCACTTGGGATGAGAATTCATTCCCAACCCAGAGAGAGGATTCTACACTTTTCCAACTAAACACTATGGTCTCAGATATAGAGGTGCTGATTTCCATCCCATTGAGTCCATTGAGAGCTGGAGGTCCTGGCCTGATGATGCCAGCAGCACCACAGATCCTCAGGCCACCATACTGGACTCTCTCCACCACTTGGCTGCACCAAGAAATTCACCACTTGGCTGCACCAAGAAATTCTGTCCATAAAAATTATGAGCAGAATTGATGACAAAGGGTAGCCCTGGCAGAGTCCACCCCCAACTGGAAACCAGTCTGGCTTACTGCTGGCCATGTGAACCAAGCTCTGTTTGTACAAGGACTGAATGACCCATAGCAGTGAGCCCCGTACCCTGTACTCCCAGAGCACTCATTACAGGAGCCCATGAGGGATGCGGTCGAATGCCTTCTCCAAATCTGCAAAGCACATGTGGGAAAACATCCAAACACCCTCCAGGACCTTTGTGAGGGTAAAAAGCTGGTCCAGTGTTCTACAACCAGAGCAGAATCTGCACTGGTCCTCTTGTAGCTAAGATTCTATATGGAGTTTTATAGAGACACTTGCAAACTACTTGCCAGTGGAACCACAACATAATAAGTTGCTTGCCTTTATTGACCTGCACAACATTGCCATCAGCCACAATGTGCTTCACTGATGACATTTATGATGCACCTGAGCCTCTTGAAGCCCCTGACCAGCCTCCAGCATTCTCTCAGACTGAGGGACAGATTGGACATGCAATAGGTGTGCAATGGTTAGATTTTTGACTGGTTTATCTGATGATTTGATCTGATGATTGTACCATTGTAATTAATAATACAGTCATAAGTGACAGTTAAAAGTAAATATATTTGATTTTGACAGCTGGGAATTAAATGTGTTTTCATAAGATTTATTCCTTTGTCACAATAAACCTCTTCACATGGCAAATGAGAAGTCATTTTTCCTGTTTGCTGTCACAGTGCAGCCAAAGGGTGATTCCCACTCCCATACCTGCCCCTTTCCCAATCTCCGGTTTATTAGTTTATCTTGTGCACCTGTTTCCTATAATTCCTCACCCTTAATAATTTCCATAGGGGTGTCAGTGCTGCACATTGTCTTCGCTTCTGATAGAGGACTGCTAGCATTTCCTGCTGATCCAATGGTACTGATTCCACAAGTGGACAGAAGATGTTTTGAGGGATGTTGAGCCATAGTCATCCAGAACTCTGAGGTATTTGTAGGTGTGATCTTGGATGTGAATGGATCTTTCCACCTACATCCCGTAAATGCTTGAATGGGCTCATGTCAGGCAAACATGCATGCTACAGTACCCACTAGAACTCTCTAGAATGCTCCTTGAACCAAGTCTGGACAACTTGAGCCCAATGGCATGGTGTATTATCCTTCTGGAATATTCCATCATAGTGAAGGGATGCAACAAGCGGTCAACAAGCAGTGAAACACAGCAGTCAGTCAAATATTTATGTAAACAATGAACCCAACCCTTGCCATGAGAACACACCCCACACCAGTATGGAACCACCATCAACCTGCACAGTGCCTTGTTGACAACTGTGGTCCATGGATTCATGGGGTCTGTCACACATATACCCTACCATGAGCACAAAACAACTGCTATCAAGACTCACTCATGACTTCAAAACATATTCAGGTGTAGGCATTTCCAAGCAGTCTCATAACCAATTTACTTTCTGCTATCATATAACTTTTGACATTTGTACATGTGTAGTGTGTATGTGTGTTTGTGTGTGTGTGTGTGTGTGTGTGTGTGTGTGTGTGTGTAAAACAAAATATTTCCTATAATCTCATTGCTAAAATAAACTAGCGGCCAGTGACCCTTAAACTATGTAGCTGGGAATTGACCACCTCCTAAAAAAAAAAAAAAAAAAAAAAAAAAAAACTGGCACGGAATTGTGAGAATTGTTTGTATGATGAAATATCCAGATTCCCCAGTTGATAGTATTTTTCTCAGAAGTTTATAGAAACCTGGCAAATCATTGGCTCCTGAAGGATTGCAAATATCTTGATTCCAAGTGCATGAGCAACTGCCACAAGCTATTCAGGGGTGCAGTCTTTCTCAGGTATGAGAAGACAGTGGAAATTGTACATGAAGCATTGATATGTTAAAAAGCATGTGTGGGAAGAGAGGCCCTGGAGGCAGCAGTTTCAAGTGTAACTGGTAAAACCTGAGAGATTGGCTTTCCGTGCAAACCACACCTACTACAGTTCACTGCATGTAAACTTGAACATTTTACGTGAAGCGTAAAGTCACTCCTTTTAAGCTTATATAAACTTCCTGTTAGTGAATCTCCTGAGTCCCATACTGCTGCCAACAAAAGCACTATGTGCATGCTACAACATGTGATCCTCCCTCCAGGTTCTGACAAATGAATGCAAATTAGATTCCCAACTTCCATGACCTCAGTCACTCTAAAGTAACCTGATGAAACACCAAATGAAATGAACTTGTATTGTGGGTTTTTTTTTTTTTTACTGTAAATACAGGACAAATTCTGTTTGCATGTATAAGTGCCACTGGCAGAAACACAGTGCTGTAATGAACACATGTTCTATGCTGAGCATTGAACCCCCTTTAATGTGTAAAATCTGTGACGCTATTACTTGATTATAAAAATATTTGGATCACTAAAATAGTGTAAAATCCTAGTTTAAAAAACAAAGAAAAGGATTTTGTGCGTGAAGCAGAGAGCTGATGTAAGATCGCCTTTACCTGCACTGTAGCAGAACAGACAGAGCTGATTTCAGAAGAGAGAAGGTTGATCCATGAGCTAAACCTGGTCTTACTCTACATGTGCCTCAACCAACGTAGAGCTTGGACAGTCAGGGCCTCTTTGTTAACTGACTAAGTAAGTAAGTAAGTCAAATTTTATTTATATAGCGCTTTTTACAACACATGTTGTCACAAAGCAGCTTTACAATTGTATGGGTCCAGATCCCTAATGATCAAGCCAGAGGAGACAGTGGCAAGGAAAAACTCCCTATGATGGTGGGGATTAGGAAGAAACCTCGGGAGGACCAAGACTCAAAAGGGAACCCATCCTCCATTGGGTGGTCCACTAGCAGAAGTCTGTATTCATAGTTCAAATGTAATTCTATAGTTATAGTTGTAGCTCTAATTCCAGGCCACAGTCCCTTCAATGCAGATGGTGAGCCTCCGGTAGGAGTTGGCATCAGCGCGTGTTCTTGCGGCAATGGCACATCCAACCCTGGCATCAGCACATCCGCTGGCAAGCCAGACCATCTCCTAGGTGCTTGTATGGAATCGTCTTAGGTACAAGCATGCAAAAAAGATATAAAATACAGGTTGAGTATGCAAACATCAATTTAAACAACCATTGATTTAAACATACATGGCTCACGTGCCAGTGATTAGCATGTGGCTCTGGCAGGCTAATCTATAGCTGCATAACTAACGGGAGGGGTTCAGAGGTGACCACAGTCGTGAGGGCTCACTGAGACATTGCTTTCCAGCCAAGTCAATGTCACAGCTAGAGTGATTCCATGACACGGCTGGATGACAGCATCAACATCTCAGATTACCAACTGAGACTACATGTTAGATATAATATGCCACAATAATAGTACATCCAGGTTCTTCATGAATGGTTTCTAAAAAGTCACTGCCCCCATGCCAGCACAAGGCAAGGTAGAAGGAAGAGCACCAACATACTGCTACTCCCCCCACTCACACAAATCATGTCAGTTGTAAACAAGTGTGCTCAACACAGCCGCCCTGCTGACTTATATATTCACATGATTATACAAAGCATTTATGCATGGTAAGTTGAGTTTGCTCTACTCTGTCAGTAGGATCACTATTAATAGTTTCAATGCTCACACTGGACTATATGGGCTGTAATATTTATACTATTTCACAAAGTACTCACCACACTGAAAAATACAAACATTTCATTACCAAGCTTCAAATGAGAAGGGATATTAATAATAAATCTGTAAAAATAAAAGTCCTCCAGTGTGTAGACCTTTTTCACTGCATTCAGTCTAAACTGATCAAAAAGAATTTATTCATTTGGTGAAACACATGCCACTTGGGAGCAAAAACTTAATTTCATTCTTCAAAGAGAAGGTTGACCTCCAACACGTATCTACCTCATATCTCAAATTCCAATGAGTTAATCTGTCAACAGAGACTTGTTCCAATGTCCCATGTGTATCAGTACTGCAGAGTTAACATAGTGGAGAGTCTGTATGGGAAATGACTGTTGTTGACTCAGACAACCCAGCCCTTAATCCTAGTTGTTTAGTGTGATGAGCTTGAATTAAAAATTTATTTTGTTTATTTTTTGCAGAAATTATTTTATCTGATGTTCTCAGCAGACACTGTTGTGAATAATAAACTATAAGCATACACAAACTGATATTTATTCGAATATTGACCTAAGAACTGGTTTTCTTAGATCTTAGATGTTTTGACTACCAAGTGTAAATGCATGTGGTGTAAATCTTATCGGGATGTATTCCACATACTATGTTCATCAAGCAACCAGGTGTAAGCAGGTCAAAGAGGAATCTAAAGTGTTTACCACCATATGTGTTTGGCTGTCCCAACACTTACACAAAGGCTAGCATTATCTACAAACGTGACATGAAGTGATGAGGGTGTTGGGTGAATAAGAAAAAACCAAAACCCATTCATCTCAGACATAGTCAACCAGCTTAGATGCTGTTTACAAAGTTCTGAAACCTGCAGGCAGCACAGCAGACTGCAAGTACTTTGCCTGTGGATTTGCTGCGAAACATGCTTGCCTAAACATCTTTTCCAGTATCTGTTCTGAACTCATCCAGTGATACAGATCAGTTCCACTGTAACATGCTGCAAAGATCACAGAACACTTAAATGAGAATGTTGACCAATATCTTGATAGCCATATTAGACAAGACATTAATTCTTTTTAAGTGATGTAAAACTACTTTTAAAAATATATCTGTGATGCATTTTACTATGTGTATGACAAAGCCGAAGTTGATTTTAAAGTGGTCAGCTTGAGGCTAAGCAAATCTGCATTTAATTTGAAAAATGTGCCTTCCTGACTGAAACTCATGGACACACTAGGTGGTTGTTTAAATAACATTTGTTGGAAATAATGACTTCTGAATTTTCAGGAATACGACCTCATCAGCCTTGTTATTTTTGAGCTAATTTGATTTGTCACCACTTGTTTTACTGATGGTATAAATCTCAATTTAACATCTAAATCTCTTATGCATTTGATCATTTCTTGTGACATTTTTTTGCATTTGGCAGGACGCTGTGATACAGACACAGTGATACAGACACTGTGATACAGACACTGTGATATAGACACAGTGATACAGACACTGTGATACAGAGTGACATGCAAACAATTATCAAAATGCCAGTGCTTGAGTCAAACCCAGGTCTTTGGTGTTGCTAGCACCTTTCTATGAGCTACAGGAGCCATCTTAATAATGTGAGCTCATCCACAAACTAGTTAGACTATAATAATCCCCAAATATAATCGAATAAACCCCACATTAGATCACAATATTACATTTCCAACACTTCTGACTGAGGAGGCAGAGACATTCAAAAGAACTTTCAAAAAGTTCAAAAAGACGTATATTAAAATAACAGTTACCACAATACTTTATTTTTCATAGGGCATGTCTGGGGAAAAGAACGTACCATATCAAAGCTTCCTGAAGCTCTGGTGTATTTACTGCAACTTGTACCCCAGTCAGCCAAAAGCAAGGGGGCCTTGAAGGCAAGGAAGCTAAAAAAGGAGGGACGCCCTACATTGAAGACTAACCTTTCTCTATTACACTACTCTGATGCACCCATCCCCAAAATCCTCAGACATTGAATAAATAGATAAAACTGAGTCGATGTGAAGTTGAAGACCTAGCAAACTTCCACCATTTCCAAACTGAACACTTACTGAAATAACTTTTATATTTTTACTGAGCAAAAATATTAAAAACTATAAAAAGCAGTAACCAAAAATACAATGTAAAAAGTCAAAACAAAATTATGCTTAAACCATTCTAGGCAATACAAGTCATGAAAACACAAAAATACTAAATATTAACAACAAAAAATAAGTGCATTATATAAAGCTACACAACTTCTATCAAGCAAATTCTATACAAACCAGTAACAGATAAAACAAAACATGTAAGTCAAAATCAATGAGGAACAATGAACAACTCAAAACAACAGTTAGATATCCAGCCCCGAAGCAAAAGGTACAAAATACTGCATCTTCTAAAGTGTCATTGAACTCAACTAATGCAAACCTGAAATTTCACCCAGTAGTGAAAGTAATGCGCCAACTTTCTCCATTACACAACAGGATTGCTGTAATGCATATAAAAACAAGATAAAAACAACTTCAAACTTATGGCCCACAGAATCAGTGCAAGCCTTCCAAAAATGGGAATATAAAATATTATGTTATATAAAATATTATTTTATATTGTTTATCTTAATGTAAAAAATAAAATAAATGTATTTAAGGCACACAAGAAGGATCTTCTCATTCAAAATGGAGACAAGTTAAACAAAGACGTTAGACATCCACCAAACCAGAGATAACAGAAAGCATCTTGGAGGATAATCCAGGAACATCTACCAAAGATACTCGCTGCCCTTTTATAGAAACAGTGTCCTAATTATCTGCCCTTTAGTCTATAGGAAAATTGACAGAAGCATTTTCTAACACTAAAAGGTGGGGGCATGGATGGAAGCCATCAAGAAACAAAATAAAAAAATAAACTCTTTGCACATTTATCATCACGTTTAACATCACATTTAACTTGTGAATTAGCCAACGACTCTATTAATGCAATGTTTGAGAAATGTGATTTGATGAATCTCCATGAAGGTTTCATGCCTCAAATATTATACTGTATTAACAAAAAACTGGCAAGACAATATTTTGCCTGGGGCAAAAGGACAATGAACTTTCTCTAGACAGGCAGACTTAATCATACTAGCTCTCCTCTGTGTGTGTATATGTATGTGTGTGTGTGTGTGTGTGTGTGTGTGTGTGTGTGTGTGTGTTTGTGCATGCTCACTCATCTTCTAGCTGTAACCTGAGTGAGCTGTGAGGAGAGGCCAGCGCACTCACTGACACTCCATCCCTGTAGCTAAATAAAGCACACCAGAGCGGAGGAATGCCTTATTATAGCTGCCGGTATGGCTTCACCTGGCACAGGCAAAGAACAGCAATCATAAGACCACTATCCTGTCTTGGGTCAGTCTCACCTTGTATCAGCTCACCACAGAACTCAGAATTACACCTGCTGTGGGAAGACATGGTCACCGGGGTCATCTCTGACGCGGAGGCACCGGACTGTTCCATGCGACGATGGAGGATGGAGGCCAGGTTATACAACCGAAACGATAGGATGTCACTACTGACGTCAGGCACGGCTCATCAGGTCCATCTCCCTCTCATCTTTCACCATGGGTTTTAAATAGGGATGAGCTCCATTTACATGCAAGCCAAAAAATGGGCTCACATATATTGATTCTGGTCAGTGTGGTTTCATGTAAGTCATATAGTGAATATTTGCAAATTGCAGAAACTGATGGAAGTTTTTCAAAAAAACATATGAAAGCAGTATAAGCAGTTGGTATTAAAGTTATCAGCATCACATTTAAAGTAAACATCACCCATGGTTTTACTAAGGGCATGTGACTAGAGAGTTTGTGCACTTCTGGATGCAGGTGGCTTAGGCTTTGTTTCATCAGACTGTGAAATATGATTGTTTTTACCTGTATCTGATCCCCATTTGAAGTCAAAACAAATGTGCCCTGATCAGAGTTGGGATTCCAGTTTCTTATTTAAGATTATCTTAACACTATGATGGTTTCCAAAAAATGGGGCCTTGTTCAGTTATGAACATACACATTCATACAGTGATGTAATCCAGCCAGTGAAGATAAAAGGTCAAGAATCCTATCTGGAAATAAGGAGATTCAGATTCGGAGCCTCATCCCCAGCCTCCCTACAGAGTTAAATAAAGACACAAAATGGTGTGATGTATGTGTAATTGAAAAAATCTCCTGAGGTCACTGTTTGACTGGACAGGATAGACTAGTAGCCAGGCTATGACCTCAGTAGCACACACCCACACACATATGCCTAAACATACACACACACCCTTTACTACTGTTTACATGAGCATGAGGACCAAGCAGTTTATGTCTGTGATGTCATCCTTAAGGACCGGGAATTCTGACATCAAAGTGCACTGCTTGTTGCTGGAATCCTGAAAACACTGTAAACTTTCACTGGAATCCTGAAAACACTCACTGTAAACTTTCACTGGAATCCTGAAAACACTCACTGTAAACTTTCACTCGCAGTGGCAAAGCAACAAGAATCGAAAATGACCCCAGTGTTAATTATTCACAGAAGAAGTCAAAGTCAAATTTATTTAAATAGGCACTTTTTACAATGAACGTTGTCACAACACAGCTTTGCAAATGCATTGGTCCAAGTTCCTAACAAGCAAGCCAGGGGTGACAGAAGAAGACATTTCCTAATCTTAAATGAAACGTTCTTTCTGAAAATTGCTGTCTTATTCTTCTCCCAAGTGAACTGAGACTGATATATGCTAAAAAAAAAATTAAACCCAGAACAACACCTTATTATATCAACTTTTCAAGAGCTCTTCTTATTAAAGATCCAAGCTGTGTTCTGTCTGACTAAGCAGGCTGCATGATATCATGTACCTTTTTTTTTTTTTCAAAAGAAGCTCCATAATATCTCACCCTGTTACAACAAAAGGACGAACATTTTCAGTTTCAAACGTTTTAATGCCTTTTTATTGCTTTCGTTATCCATGGAGGTTAGTTCTTTGGTCAGAGCTCTTTTTATGTCTAAGATATTTAAAATAAATGTACCAACATTTTACAGAGATTGATGGAGATGGACTAAGGTTTATTTGTTCTTTTGTATAAACATTCACTCCAGAATTTAAGAAAACAAATGATAAAAATAAGAATGTAATTGTAGTTCTGGTGGTGCAACCTGAAACATTTTGGTTACAGATAATGTTCATGCTCAGAATTTTACTCCATCAGAATATGTATATCTAAATATCCATAGCTAAATAATAGCCCAGTGTAACTCTTAGAGCTGCTTTTAAATGTTCTGAATGTGCTTCATGTCAACAATTCCAATTAAACATGCACACAAGGTTTAGAAACAGTGAGTCTTTGAATCACATTGATAAATATGGACAGTTTTCATAAGTACATTGGTGTTTATTGGGTAAATTGATTTCTAGCTGATGAGAATAAATGAAACGGTATTAATTACAGTATCAGGAATTATTACAACTTGCTTTGTGTGTTGGCAAAATAACAGTGGCATCAAGGTGGCATTGACCTCAGTTGTTTAAGATTCATCTGAAGTTTAACTTCTGAACTGGTTCAGTCACTAACCTTCATGACGTTTATATATTATCTAAGAATTCTAAAACTCATTAAAGGTGCAGTCATTGCACTATATATACCAAAAAAGTGATGCCCTTCTAAAATTCAAGGCTCTACACAATAACAACCATATTGTCAGAATAAGTGACAGAGCCAATAAGAAACTACATAAACAAACTAATGGTTTGTCTTTATTCATACCCTGAGCAAAACAGAAAATTAAACACAAACCAGCGCTAACTGCGCCCAGGCAAAAAAACAGTGGGCTTAAATAGTGAGAGAGAATAAAATCAGGGAAAACAGAAACAGGTGTTACCAAGGAACTAATGTAGGAGAGGAATGCCTCGGAAGTGGCTGTGTGGGGGTATGTGTGGGAGTGGGCGTGTCCTGTGGGTTGAGGGGCCGGTGCACTGTGACACATCATCCACTCTAAACTTTCAAAATTCAAAAGAAATGTACATAAATGTGATGTTATCAGCTGCTTTCATGGTTATATTTGCTTTTGGTTCTGCCACAAGAAATTCAAAGCAACACATTCTTTCAACATTCATTGCAAAAATATACAACAGTGCTGCATCACAGTACAGTCAACCATCTTGAAACACAATTTTACAAAAATATCATTTGGGCCATTATGTGCACCAGATTGTGTATTTTTCACCTCTATGGAACTTGTTGCTTATTTGTGTGGTGTTGTAGTCATAATGGTCCCATCTGAGACATTGCAGAACTTGGGATACCATAATGGCAGAGAGCTCAGAAAGCACTGCTCTCCTCATTGTGGTCTAACCTTCAGGAGCTGTTTACAGACAATGAGAGAAGGGTCACCTTCTCAACACACCACAAGACTCACGTAGCCTGTGAGGTCACCGCTCAGCTGACCATGTGCGGCAGCTCTGATATGTGCAAACACAGAGGAGTCACACTGCATGTTTTCACAAGTGCTGACCTGCCTACATCCACCCACCACTCTTTCAGACTCCTGTTAAGACGCACATATGTGCATTTATAATGGCTTTTACAGAGCATACTGTGAGTTGAAGAAACACATTTGCTGGTTACCTAACCTCTCCAGTATATGATGTCTTCACACATCATTGTCTATTAGATGGCTGCTATCCCAATAAATATCATGACAAATGGCAGTAACATGGGGACAAACTTAAGTCTGGCATGGTGTGGGTGGAGTGGAGAAACATGTCACGCCTTTGTAAGCTGTGTTGCTGAGTCAGGTGGCCCGTGCACACCAGCCTGAGCCAGCCAAAAGAAGACTTTCCATTTACAGCAACCAGTTAGCAATGACATAGTGAGATACACTGAGTGAATCTAATATGGTAGTGTCCTTTTAGCCTTGGCAGGAGGACACAGCCACACGAGGGAGTAGGGGTGCTGGTAATGGGAGATGAGAACCCGGGGACCCCTGTTTGTCACCTCACTCTCTAGCCATTTAGCTCCTTAGCTGTTCTGCAGTTTAGCATTCCAGAATGAACCCATAATTTCCATTTTCACATGCCAAATATCTTGCAGCATGTGATTGTGTGGTGTGCTGGAAGAAATCCCTGCACTGTAGTACGTGCAATAACTTGCGCCAGCACCAGTCACATGTCTGTCGGCAGCTATGGTGCCTCCAGGTGTTTCCATAGTTAGAGGGATTGGAGTGCAGCCATGTGACTACACATCGGACCCCCTCCTACCATACTGTCACTCAGCCTACCCTCAGCTGCTGGCCTTTGCACAACACACTGGAGAATGAATGGAAAAAAAGATTCTGATGCAACAAATACCTGGCTTGCAACTGACTGTAGTTACTGAAGTACAGGATGTCATCAGAGGACGCTAAATATAAGCTGGCTATCTTTTGCTAATTTACACTGACATTTTACGTTTGGAACAAGTCCAAGGGCACATCCAGTTAAAACCCTGCTCTGGACTTCAGAGGAAGTCCCTGCTTTAGCTGGAGTCCCAGTGTTGCCAGGTGCTGTGGTTGGGGGTTCCCTGAGAATCGGTGCTGTAGTGTCTGGGAAGTTAGATGTGGCAGAGGTCATTTCTGTGCCAGGGCTCTGAAATGTAACAGAGCCATGCAGCCATGTGCACAGTCGATTGGCAGTGGTCATGTTGTTCTCATAGTGATAATGGGGAATGAGGGCCTAGTTCTCAAGGCTGAGAGCACAAGTTCATCCTGTATGGTGAAGAGCCATCACTGTGGAGACACACAGGAGCAGAAGGTATTGACATTCTGTAGGCACTGCTCTACACTGTGCTTATGCTGAATATGAAGACTATCGTGACTTAATTGTGACACTGTGATTTTATTTTTACTTTAGAAAACATCATAAAAAATACACATAAAACGCTTTGCTTCTTTGTATCCACTGTCAGCCAAAATATCTACCATTGATGTTGTGCAAAGGCAGGAGAGTAAAGTTCATAAGGTTTATTAAAGGCAGCCAAGCAAAACAAACTGGAGTAAAAGACAGTCGAAACAAAAAGCCAATGAGCGGATCTTCAAACGAACCGGCTGGCACATGAATGACTGACATAAAGCGCTGCAGGAAAGGACCTGAGGGTTTAAACAGGTGGGGCAGATAGGAGACAGATGGGCGCGGTTAGCCATTAAAATTGTGGTGAAGGGGAACGGCACTGTGAGCAGAGTGACAGGGAGGTGTGTCTAAAAGTGCAGCTGTGATTGGTGTTCGTGGAGGTGTGTATGTTGAGTCTGCCTCATGTCTGACTGGGTGCAGGCCAGGAAGTCACATATATGCTAATGCTTATATGAGGCAATAAACCCAAAACAGTTCCATCAGGTGACCATGACAACTGGACTGTGGCAGTTCTGCTGCACTGAAAACAAGAAGTAAAACATAGCTCATCTGCAGCTATACATATTAATCAAATGCCAGTTTTTACTGTTCTGTATATTTCAGTCTCTTCAGTCTTGTTACTTAGTAGGGTAATGACAAGAAATCGCACTGTAATGATTAATGTAGTAAGGTGCTTGTAGATACAAATATGTAAAACAGTTGAATTTATAGCAACTATGAATTGTAGTAATTGCAAAGGTTTGTTCATTCTATAGGTTGATTTAGTCATTCGGATTTTTACAGTTTATAATACAGTTATTACAGGTTATTACTGTGTAGTACTGTTCCTTAAGGCAAGATATTACAGATCCACATAGTCTCTTCTGCAGTATCACAGTTAGTATTACTACTGATTAATAAGTTTTCCAAGATCATATTTTTTTATGTCACTGTATTTTATTTCTCTGCAAAATACAGTACATACTTGTATGAAGATCCTCTCAAACAGTGGCAGCTTTTAATAAGCCCTTACGATTCCAGGACACCCTACTTCAGACTCTGTATGACCCTTGGAGGACTCTCTCTATGAGCTATGGAGGGGATTGACAGAGAACATTTCCTCTTCTCTGTCTGATTTCTCAATCTTGCTGACCAGCGTCTAGTCACAATAGACCCATGACCCTCAATGCTTACTGACGTCATATTATAACAGATTCATTGGTACTGGGCTTTAAACAGAAGCAAGTGGATAAGTATAATTATAAATATAATTATAAATGAAGAAAAAAGACCATTTTCCACAGTCTCAAATGGTCTTCATTGTCCATTAAAAAGTTAAAACTTAAAGTTCTAATTCTGCAACTATCATGTGTCGATCTACAGGGTGACGGCAGGGTTAACAGGCCTTAGGCTGCGTCCCCTGAGTTCATGACCGCAGTGCATCCTGGGTAAAGGGAATGTGTAACCTGATCCTCCTTCTATGGCACATGTTTCTCAGGACAGCAAAAGAGCAGAAATGAGGGTTCTGTTGACCCAAGATGACAAATTACTTCCATTAGAGATGAGCTGTGTTTGCACTGTACACCATATGCCACTAAGTAATGGGAGGTAGTTACTGCAAGAACAAATGGGTTTCCTTTTGTACACAATACCATCTGGGCAGGAGGCAGTGGGTTATTTAGTAGGAAGAAGAGCAATACAGTAAACTTAAGGCAAATATATAAAATGTATCATTTTTAAAAGGCAGTAGTAAGTATTGAAACAACAATCTGTTGAATATCAATGTCCAGTTTAGGAAGGTCAGTGAAAGGATTCGTTTTAGTTTTTCCCAAATTTTAGCCAAGTTATGCAACTACCCACAATAAAGTGAAAGACATATGCAGTTTCTCAGTTGTTCAAATCTAGGGTCAGATCTTGGATCTGGGGGTGTGTTTACTTAAAACACACAAAACACATGGACACAAAACACATGGACACAAACAAATGGACCAATGACTGGCAGCATCCGTTGTGCAACATGGAGCTCTATCTTTGAAAATGGCTCATGAGAAAGATTTTTATAATAATAATAGTAAATAAAGACTTATGTAATAAATAAATACTAAATAAAGTAAATATAAAAAGTATGTGAACATTTAAGAAAATTATGTATTTTAATGAGAGTGATAATCAGAGTTCAGAGTTCACCATCCAGTTCAGGCCTGAATTGTGTTTTCCTGCTGTTCAAAACAATTTGCCTAACCCAAAAAGAAATTACAGAAGACCTTAAAAGAGGAATAGTTGATGCTAGAGAGACTGGAAGCGATTATAAAAGCATTTCTGAAGACCTAATCTTCCATCAGTCCGCAGTCAGGCAGAGAGGCTGCAAATGAAGGAATTTCAGCATTACAGCTCTGCCTAGCACAGAGTGTCCTACAAGAACCAACACATAGAATATTCAAATAATCTCAACTGGCCACTAAGGAACCCAAGACACCTGTACTTGATAATATCTCTGTTCAAAGGAAAATGTGGCTTAGTAGGAGTTCGGTTGATTACTGCCAGGGAAACCACAGCTCTCCAAAATAAATTACTGTTTACTAAAGACCAAATTTGAAGAAATTCTATTAGAATCAATATCCCGATGGCAATTTCATTGAAATTTTGATGGTAGCAAGAGTTGTGCATGATGATCTGGAGCAGGCTGTTCAAATAAGACAGTTCATAATGATTCATACTGAGAAATAAAACAGAGAGAAATATAGAAAAATATATAGAGAGATATGAACAAAATATCTCCCAGTACTAAACAGTAACTACAGAATGGTCCTTATTGAAGTTATTGATTTATTTGTTTGTTTAATAAAGTTATGACACTGTAAAATATTGTGTTCATTATTATTTGTCTTCATTTATCATTATGATTTAACAATAAGGTTCTTATTAGTGGTCATATTTATTCAGAAATCTACATAATTCCAATAAGCACAAGCTGTTTCTTCCATCTATCTCTAAATGTTACATAAAAGGTGCTCGAAGGTGATTTTTTTTGTTGTTGTTGTTTCTTTTGATATAATTAACTTTGCAAGTTGTTAACTAAAATGAAAGTGCAAAAATATATCTCCAAGAATTAGCAAGTTAGTCTAGTTAAAACAATGTAAGAGGATGATCAAGAAGTGTAGTTTCAGTATGTTCAGTAATATTCTTTAATATTTCAGTCCTGAGTATTTAGCTCATGGAATGATTCCTTTGCTAAAATATGCTAGATTCAGCTCAGGAAGGGTATAGTAAACACCTGATTTATGGTCATGCCAGAACTTAAGTCTTACAGCTGGGATTTAAAGCATAGCTTTACTTTTTTGTCTTTTAAAAGCTGAAGTGATGTCAAAGCACTGATGGAAGTAAGGGGAGAAAATCAGTTTATTGTAGCAAATTGTTGATAGTGTTTTAGCAAATGCTGTGACCGAACATTTCCTCTATTGCAAAAACTGAGCCGTCTTTTACAGCATAAAGTCTAAGGTGAGAGACATTGTGTTGCTTTTGATATCAACAGTCTCCCTGTCTCTAAAAAAGGCGCCACCATATATCCAACCTTGTATTTATGTCTAAATGTAACCCATGTATATTTGCGTGGGTGGATTCTTTATTGCGGGAGAAAAGTGAATGTGTGGAAAGGGCTAAGTCATGTTTTTCTGAGGACTTTAATGACAGACTCAGGGCACTGAATAGTACGACACGGTCATCCACAGTACATGACATCCAATGAAATCCACAGTCCACTCCACAGTCATCACTAATTACACAGAATTGTCCTTGTGGTTATGTTTGCCATTCCATGAGAATATGTTTTTTGGGGTATGTTTTTATGGTTGCTGTGCAATAAAGACAATAGAGCAGGAAAAGACTAAGCATTTCCTGAGTGTTCTGTGTCTAGTATTTATGATTCGTGTTTCACCTCCACTGAGAGTTTAACAGAGAGATTGCAGCCATGCAATTAGATGCATCTAAGACTACAATTAAATCTGGAAAAAACCTACAATTCAGCTCAGGGTCAGTTTTATTTTACTGTATTTTCCTGAATACAAAGATGATATTTGGCAAAGATTCCAATTCCAAAACACACTTCATAATTATTGCTACTCCTGCATATAGTACATCGTACAGCCTCCCTTTGACAGTATACCAGTAGTGGGTCTTTGCTTAAGCTAGCGGAGGAGAACACAAATAAAGAGTTTCTGCAATATAAAAGTCACTCCCTCATATAACATCTTTCCAAGCCTCCAGTCCTTAGTGTTTGCTTATGGCTTGATTCTGTGGTCACTTAAACCCTTTTGTGTGCAAACTTCATTTGTGCTTGTGGTAGAGAGTTTTTCTGACAAACCTCCCAAATAACTTGTTGGCATTAAGGTGGCATCTATTTGGCATTAAGGTGGCATCTATTTGTAGTTTTATAGATTTGGTAATTCCAGGATACAACCAACTCCTGTGAATAATATTTATAAGGGGTTTTATATACATATGTATAATATTTATATAGTGTTTTATATAAATATGTATTATATTTATGTAGTGAAAGGTTTGTTCCCTAACAGTATTAGTGTAATATCAAGCTGATCACTGCCAAATAATTTTTATTGACTTTTCCATTTGTTTTTCCCAAGGGTGCCAGTAATTGGAGGGCATGATACTGTTGCAACACTGCACATAGTAGGTGATCTGGTTGGAAATGGGCTGCCAATCAACCCACGGACATAAACTGCATGCCATTCTTGTGCTCAGTTAACCCTGTGACCTCAGGTCTCTACCACACACAAAGTCTCAGAGAGACCTCATCCAGGTCTCTACCACACACAAAGTCTCTCAGAGAGACCTCACTCTCAGAGAGGTCTATACCACACACAAAGTCTCTCAGAGAGAGACTTCATCACAGTCAGGTGGTAGAGACCCCACACAACCACTGCCCAGCTGCCCCATAGAAAACACTCACTCACAGAAACACTCCCTGAGCCTAACAGTTGTCCAAATCACTCCACTAAGAGGTATGTGAAAGGCTTTTACATACATATGCCAAAGAATGGCTCTCACCTGGACCGAAGTGTGCAGAGAGTAACTACATTACCTAATTCCCGACACATTACCACGCATGTTTGCTAACTATGACCAAATCAAGGACTATACAGAACACAGTGGCAAAAAATCTCATCCTCTCCTCTGGGGTCTGCAAATAGAGTATTCACAAGAGCAACAGGAGTGAAGCTTTAGCACCCTCCAGTGGTAATGCCCCCTTCAGGACTTCCTGACAAATCAAAAACCTACTGTATGTTATCAATTAACATATTATTAAATGTCTTTAGTGATAAGCATGGATTAATGTTGACCTGTACCACATAGGTGCTCATAGTACCTTGAATAACAAAGGCAAATTGATTCTGATGTTGTCATGGTTCCTACTTTTTATAGGGAAAGTGTTGCTAAAGATGTTCCCACAAAAAAAGAAAAAAAAGAAAAACATTAGTTATTTATTCCTCTCATTTAGAGGCCCACTACTTGTAAGCAAATTACCAGCCCAGAGAGCTTCTTTTGTCAGCATCTCAATGTTCTGCAGCTGACAGAAGAAAGATCTAGTACAAGCTGTAATAAAATGAATTCTACACTAGTCAGCCCCAAACTGAACTGGGCCTCTTTGCTTGAGATGTTATCCTGAAAAAGATCTAAAACATTCTACAGTGGAAATCAAGATATAGACCATTCAACTCTAAAACAATATGACTTCGTGGGGGACCAAAAGGCTAAACAGAACCATAAGAGCACTTGGGGTGTAGTGACGACGAGTTGAATGAGCAGCTTGGTTGAACGAGCGGTGAGTTGAACGAACCAGTGGCTTCGGTTCCTGTCATAGATGAAGTGATCAGACAGATAAAGGATGCCAGAGGACTAGAGAGAGGATATTGGATACAATAGGAGGTCATTCGCAGGGTTAAGAAAGACAGCAAACACTTTCATCAAGCTAATCCAGCATGGAGTACAGTTTCACTGGGGAAAACCTCTGTAGAGCAACTTCTCGACAGTCTCAAGTTCAGTTTCAGAGAGGGAAAACGAAGGTATGGGCCCCCGGGTAAAGCAAAGGGTAGAAAAGGACTGAGGACGAGATGTAGGTCTTGTAGCAAAATAAGGATTCAGTACTTTAGCTAAAAAGTAAGTTTATCTCTTTCATCATGAAAAGTTTGAGCCACAGGCTTACTGTAAGTACATATGCAGTAGTTCAGTCAGTAGTGTATGCAACTGACCCAAGTGTTAAGTAATATTTGCACCACAAATATTACACCATTCCAAGGTCAAGCGTAAGAAAAACAGAAAAGTGTTCACACAGTCAACTGTGAAGTATTGAATCTAGATATCTAAAAACTAAAGGCCAAGTCAGAAATTTTGGTGTTCTGACTGACTTCCTGAGGACACAGACCTTGGAATATAATAAGCTGTATTATGTGTTTCCTGAATTGCCACTGCGTATGAGAAGTGATATATAAACAAGCTTGCTTTGCTTTGTCTATTCTCCGTGATTCCTATTCCTCTCTGCCTCATTTTGATCCTTTAGATCAATCAGCTGATGGATCATCCCAGCTGGCATAAAAAAAACAGACATGCAAGTTTATGGAAAATTTCAGCAGGTAGAGCAGCTGATGAATGCATTTGAGTGGAAATCACACACACTTCATGAGCGTGAACTCCTACCTAGTCAGGAAGGAGGATACAAAGAACAGCAGGTCATGGTCTACAGGCATGTACACTTCTGTTTTCATGTTATTCCTAGATAGAGAGTATGTGTTTTGGTGGGGGTGTGTGTGTGTGTGTGTGTGTGTGTGTGTGTGTGTTGATGGTGCCATTTGGTGATGACAAAGTAACTAGTTTTGAGAAATAGGCTCTGCCCCTACAGTATGAATGCCATGCAGTAGAAGAGGTTATTTATAAAGGTGTTTATGAAGGTGAGTACGTACACCCTTGACCTTCTCATTTTGAAGAGTTTACCTGCTTACCAAACCAATATAGGTTAAACTATGTATTTAATGACTAAATCAGTGACTGTATCTTCACAAAACAATTTTCTTTATTTCTTTAACAAAGTTAACAGAGACAAGCTGTGAGTTGTAAAATAAAAATGTTGTTATGGTAGTCTCCACTCTAGAACACTCTGCACCGACTCCCATGCTTGTGATTGGTCCACTCCATCTCTACGCCCCGCCCCTCCCCCACCCCGCCCCCTGTCACTACCCTCTCATTATCACCCACATCTGCTCCTTGTTCAAGGACTCATTAAGAATTGATATGTACTTCCTAGTTTGTGTTAGTCATTTTTTGCCAGGTAAGTTCTGTTGTTGTGTGACCTAAATCCGGCCTGTTAGTTGTGATACTTTTATTACCTTCACATATTAATCATGCCGTTTTACAATCACAAAGAAAACAAACAAAATCATAACAGTAACATGCAGCTCTTTAATTCCTCTCAGGTATATGCCATGTTTGATATACGTATGTATGTATGTATACAGTATTATCTCATCTTCCACACCCTACACAAAAGTAGACAGTGTTAACCCATATGGAAAAACCACAGATCATGGAGTCCACTGTCTAAATGTCTGGTGTAAATTCACAGTTCAGAAGGATCGGGTCGTCCCCCCCTCACAGTCTCGCATGCAATAGTACGAACACAGCCTAGCCCCATAACACCAGGGCCACACGGCAGTGTATCTGAACTGGTCATGCATTCCAGATGTTAGCATGCTTGGGTTGCACTGAGCCTCTCTGCAAACTTCCTCACGCTGGGTGAGTGGGTCAAATGAGGTTCTATCATCATCCCGCAGTCCTTCACATCCCCATCAATCACCCTCCTTATACATTCAAGGCATTTAAAGGCTTGAATAGGGTCATGGGTTAACACTGTACAAACACTGAAGCGTAGTGATACAAATCGTCAAGTGCTATATGGAAAACAAGCATGCACAAATCTGTATGTTGATAGCATTAAATCTATATGATGCTCTCACACTTGAAAGCATTTAAAGATCATTAAGATCAAGAGTGGTGAGTGATCCCCTCAACAATAATAGATAATATTGTTTTCAGAGCTTCGTAGTGTATATTCAGGGTCAGGGTATGTGGATGAAGCAATGATTTAGTACTGGTCGCTGAGCTCTGGCCCAACTGGTATTTGCCTCAAGAGGCCATGCAGAATGACTCAGCAGGGCTACAATGTTGGCCTGTGCCCCCCCACACACCCCTCACCCGCCCAGGACACAATGGTTGTCATCCCTTGTCATGTGTCACAACGCCACAGATCATTTCTCTCTCTGTCTCCTCAGTTTCAACCACCACACTGCTTGCAACCAATGAGAGACCTTCGCACTGGCTGCTCTGTGTTACTGCCAGCCAATTAGAGCTGTCACAGAGTGCTGACCTTTCAAAGTTAGGACTGAAATTGTCAGCTGGGATGATGCCCTTTGGAGAAGCAGCTGGGGACAGACATTAGCAGGATACTGAAGGTCACCATTGCTCCAAACATACAGGCATTAAGGGGAAAAAACATTCATAATCACCATTCACAAGTGGGTTTTAAAGGAGTTCTGAATTGGTTTTTGAATTGTGGTTGGCACCTTTGTTTGGCATTTTAAAAGCCTTGTCAATTAAGTTCTTTAATGTTTAAAGAAATCATTAGTAACTAGTCTTATTAAATGATCTTATTTAGAATAAAGTGATCGACTTTAATGCTTATTTAGATTAATTATGCTAAATTGAATCTTGAGAAAATTCTTGTAGACCAGACCCAACATAACAAATAAAAGAGCATGTTTTAGATGCTGTTGGCTGGAGAATGAATACGTTTTCACATAGCTTTACAGAACGTTTGGATGGAGGACACAAACCTCATAAGTTATGTTCCGGTTTGGTCTCATACTAAACCTGTTTTTCTATAGTTAACTGTTCATATATGCCTATGACATATGACATCACCTACACAAGAACTTTGACTTCCAGTCCTTATCAGTGAGTGGCCTCTGGACTCTGCCTGTGGGCCTGTGTGTGTATGCTTGCACACTCTGCTTTCTTGTGGCCGTTTCCCCATACGTTCTCGCACTGCCCCCAGTGTCACTCCAAGAATGTGCTGGTGGAAAGCAGCGTAGACTTTGACCTACTCTTTCGTGCCAACAGGCAGCTGACGGCCTGGACTGCAGCCAGCTTGGCCATTTAATCCACAGCAACGTGCGACCAGACATGTAGACACCTGGGCCCTGCTCCAGGGGAAGGGGCGGGTTAATTCTTCTCTTAGCAAGCCACATTCTCATTCATAAAAGAGAACACAGCAGACTTATATTTTAACACAGCTGTGCAATATTAATGTAGTTTGATGCTTAAATGTACTTAGACCTCTTGAGAATACAATTTTGCAGGGGTCATGCGTGTGGAAATCATCACATGTGGGGTGAGAAGCCTCTGCTTCCATCAGAAGCAGAGCATCTGCTGAGAGTGCAGAGGCTTATATGGTGTTACTGTTTCATTCTTTCATGCATAACAATAAATTGTGGAAAATAGCGGCATACATAATGGATCCATCTGAGGTGCCGCCTCAATAATATTACAAATAAAAATATAAAATAAAAGTTCCCCATTTAAATGGAAAGTGAATGAAGGAGGGACAAAGGAAGGAAATAGACTATCCACAGATGTGCATGTTTGGGTTATGAGAGGTTGATCAAAGGAAAAACTGTAAGGGTATGTATTTCTGAGGCATCACAAAGACCACCAGTTTTCATAATGATTTTAATATATCAAAATCTTTCTTATTTGCGAGAAGTGGTATAGACTGGTCTTTGTAAGCAATATTTTATAAACAATTTGAACCACTTATAAATTGTTTTATCAATTGTAACCGCCTTAACCAAGAAAAATGTGCAAATCAAGGAGCACGTGCGGTCAAGCCATCAGGGAGGATTCGAGCCCAAATAACACACTCAGCATTTGGATGCTAAGACGCTTTGCATTTTGCAGCAGCAGCAAACAAACCGGAGAGCAGCGCTTGAGTTTCACAAGCCTGATCCGATAGCCAGGAGGTTGATTAGCATGTATATGAGACACCTTTGATCAGCATGAGCGGTGGACGGCCAGAAGTCGTGGCCTTTGCTCACCAGAACTAGTTTACTTTCTCATGGGAAAAATTGGACTTTGACCCCAAAGCTGATCTCCTGTCTGCCTTTGGACGCTGGGTCAGCATGGAGTAAGAGCAGAGGGTATGGATTATAGCGCTAAAAAGGTCACGTAGGTTAATCTCTTGGGGAAAGTTTTGGATCAGATTTGGGTTCCATAATTACTGCTCAGGACCAGTCACAGGCAGCTGCTGGCGCAACAATCCTCCACTGCTCTTAGATGTAACCAAAGTTCCAAAACAGAAAGCAACAGTAATAAAAGTTTAGCTAGAATAATAGTAATTGCCTAGTTAATATATAATCATATTTTTATAATAGCTAATATAACATTGTAAACAGTTCTTCCAGTCTTTTTGGCCTGTTTGTCAGTTTCTACAAACCAGTCAACTAAACTCACATTTGGAGAGTATGCAAAATCAAATCATGTACCGGCGTGTTATGTATTGTCACATGGAACGTTTGTGTGTTTTATGAATCCCAGTGCATCAAGAACAAGAGAAGGAGAAGTTGCTTCTTGTGGAACAGTAGAACTGGTGCCTTTCAGCTTTAGATCTCCTTCTTTAGATGTTGCTAAATTTAGCCTGGGATTAGGTAAAAGAATAAATTATTATTTTTTCTCAACAGCCTACAGTTGTGAAATAAGAATAGAGATAGCTGCAGGGGACGAGGTTAGAGAGGTGGGAGGGGGAAAGAATCAGACAGCTGGAGAGACAGAGGGTGAGAAGAAGACGGGAAATAGGGAAAGAGAGGAAGGGGGAGAGAGAAGAGGTAGAGAGAACGAGGGAGGGAGGGAGAGTGGAAAGGAAACGGTTTAGAAGCATTTTTATCTCGAGCTTTGCTCTTGTGTTCTTTGATGGAGGTGGAGATATGCCTCATATGGCTTTTGTGCTCTGTGAAAAGAGCATAGGGAAATGCGACTGATAAAGTTAGGGAATTAGGGTTAACCTGGCTAAAGAACAGGTAGAGGAACATTTTCAGGATGCCCGACAGGACTGTGGCCACGTACGCATGTGTGCCTGTGTATGTGCAAGGACGCACACATCTTTCGCACCAGAGCTTGTGGGCTACAGCTATTCCTAACCATCAATGGACAAACAGCACCATTCATAGGGAATCCTGAAACAATAGGAGCCCTGATAATCAAAGGCATTCAAAGCGATTGGGGAGATGAAGGCATTGCCAAGCTTCAGTCGGTCATGCACAATGAAAATTGGCTCCCTCAACCCCCATCTGTCCCCATTCACAAACACAGAGCAACACCATTGCTGCTAAAGTTGATTACTACTATTATTTCTATACAGAAATTTTTTGCTAAAAATGGGACTTCCATTTACCTGCTTCTATGCTAGTTGTTCAGAAGTAGGATGCACAGAGAAAAAAATAATTTTACAATAAAATATATATATACCTTTAGCATAAAATAAAATGGTGCTCTAAGGAATAGCATGTTGCAGTGGATGAAGTCTAGCTTGACATCAATCAATTCCCTTCTGCAAGGAGTACTTCAAGTCAACGTCCCTTTTTATCATACATTGTATAAGTGATTCTATGACAGTTAGTTAGCAATTTACTGTACTGTTCACTGTACTGTACTGTTTGTGTGTCTGTCTAATGTGGATGTGCATATGTGTATTATAACTACTTGCATGCATAATAATATGATACCAGCACCCAATACATGGGAGGATTTATCCATGATTGATCCCAGCTGGCAGAGAGGAGACCCAGGCTGTCCTGCGGGTGACAGCATTGGGACCTCGGGGGAAGGTAGACTTGTCCCGCAGCTCAACAGAGATGAGACCCCAGAGTCCCTGAATAAACAGCACGTGAAGATAGCAGAGCAATCCCCTCAAACAGCTCTAACTCAGAGTTAACTCTTAGAGTTTGTTGTTTAAAGCTGGATGAGAATGGAATATATTGTTCAATATTCTCCAGACGGCTCAAATCTTAAACCATGATGCGCTCAGTGATTTGTTTGCATGCCATAGACATGCTATCTATTATGTAACAGGCCAGTCTAGAGCATTTCAAGATCCACACGTGTCTCTCCAGTAGCCTCAAAGTGTGTAACCGTGGTAACCAGCTCCCAAACAGCTCCCAAGGCGGTGTTAGGCCTGGAGGTGGACACTTATAGTTTGAAGAGATACTGCATCATCTCTGAACCTGTTCAGCCTGTATAGAGGATGATAGATGACTGCAGGCTGAGGCTGTATTGCTATTTCTTTGTTCACAGGACACTCCAGATCTGGTGTAAATTGCCTCTCTGGAGCTGAGCTGGTTGACTGTGATTGGAGACTTTAATGACAAGTGCTGCAATAGTGTGGTAAACCTCACACTTCCAGATCACCCTGTGGCTGGAACAAAATGAGTGATTAACATTTTAAACTGCTGATGGCTAAACTGGGAAAATGAATTCTGCGGAGTCCAGGCTTTAGTGGAGAGTGATCTTAGCTGATATTGCAGAGTGACTTTATTATACAGTAAATACTCATAAAAATCAGCATTCAAGTTCACATTATCACTAGATTTGTTATCACTTTAGGCTCTGCTACTAGTAAGAGATCAGGGCTCTGTTAAGATCATCTTACATGAGTGATCAGTGTAATAGGTACTCTACAATTTAAACATTATATTTGTTGGGAAACTCAACCAGTTGGATATAGGATTATGTAGGTCATTCTGAATGAGGATCTGGTCTGAGATGGCTTTCCTGTTTAAGAAGGGTTCACTTAAACTTAGGGACATTAACTTGTTCCCCCAAAGAGAAGAACGTGTTAGTGAATATGATATTGACTACTTTCCATCCCGCCAGTAGCTTTGGCAGAATGTTTTGAAATACTACCCCCTACTGGTCAATCTCATGTTGACATCTTTAAATAAGGTGTATCAATAATATATACTGTATATATATGTGTGTGTGTCTGTGTGTGTGTGTGTGTGTGTGTGTGTGTGTGTGTGTGTGTGTGTGTGTGTGTGTGTGTGTG
>JAOXYF010000004.1:18890180-18929798 GCA_028565775.1 Sternarchorhynchus goeldii
ATATATATGTGTGTGTGTGTGTGTGTGTGTGTGTGTGTGTGTGTGTGTGTGTGTGTGTGTGTGTGTGTGTGTGTGGTGTAATCAAAGGTTAATCTCATTTAAACATATTTTTTTTACATTTGAAAATCTAATTACTTTTGTTAGATTATTATTTACAAATATAGAATAAAGATATTTTAGAACAAGTTTGTACAACTAAAATGGACAAAAAAAAATGACTTAAATTAAGAGACATGAGTTTAAAGTTTGAAGATTTTCTTAGACCATCTCTGGGCATCCCATTATCCTGAAATAATGATGAACATTATGAAAGAGGTTTAATGTCTAATCTTTAGGACATACTTCTCTCAGCATTATTTAATCATATTTATTGTTTTATATGTGTAGCTTAAGCATTGAAGTCCCTGGGCAAAATAAATATTATACAAAATATTCTAACACTTTCTGTGTTCTTCTGATGAAATATTTGTAACAACCTTGGTTGTTTGAAATATTTGTAGTAATAAAATCCTCTGCACAAATGATGAGGGTTAGAGTTAGAGTTAGGGTTAGAAGGTTAGGGTTAGGGTTAGGGTTAGAGGGTTAGGGTTAGGGTTAGATTTATAAAATCAAGATTTAAAATTGTGGTAAAAACCTTTTGATGCACAGGCACACCAATTGCCATAATGAATCATGGGAAGCTCAAAGTGGAGTGAGAAAAAGGAGGAGCAGGTTAAATTTCGGGTTGGGTTGGGGGTTAAGGGCCGGTGGAAAAAGGGTTGGGGGCCGGGAGGGGAGAGGTTAAGGTTAGGGGCCAGGAGGGGTGAGGTTAGGGTTGGAGGCCAGGAGGGGAGAGGTTAGGGTTAGGGGCCAGGAGGGGAGATGTTAGGGCTGGAGGCCGGGAGGGGAGAGGTTAGGGTTAGGGGCCGGGAAGGGAGAGGTTAGGGTTAGGGGCCGGAAGGGGAGAGGTTAGGGTTAGGGGCCGGGAGGGGGGAAGGTTAAGGTTAGGGCTCGGGAGGGAAGAGGTAAGGGTTGGGGGCCGGGAGGGGGACAGGTTAGGATTAAGAGCTGGAAGGGGGAGAGTTTAGGGTTGAGGATCTGGAGGGGAGAGGTTAGGGTTGAGGCCCAGCAGAGGGAAAGTTGCAGGATTCAGGGAGCGGGTTAGGGTTAGGGTTAGATTCAGGGAGCGGACCAGGACCGGGGTCTGGATTACATTCTAGTTAAAAGGAGGTGCTTTTGTATATATAGGGGCAATCCATTGTAAAACCATTATACCCATTTGTGCAAAATGTTGTGTTAGTCTGGTATGTAATTTATTCCTGCGGATATTGTATAGATGTTGTTTGAGCCTTATTTCCAGTGTGTTCCCTGTTTCCCCCCACATATTTTTCTTTGCAGTGTGTACATGTGATCATGTATATAACATTACAAGATTCCAGGTTTACCCGCTGTGGAAGGTGGTGCAATGTGGACCCGGTCCAAAGGACTTTATTTTGATAAAAATGGATCCGGTGTGGAGGAATCTCCTTGGGATATGAAGGTAGAGCTGCTTTGACTAAAAAATCCCGTAAGTTCCTGTTTTTTCTATAGGCAGAGATTATTTTGAAGGTCTGCAATGGTGGGTGTATGTTCTGAACCTGTTGGAAATTCCGCTTGACCAGACTGTTGGCTGCAATGGAGGTGGTGTTGTAAGTGGTGATAAATGGGATGACATCTCTAGGGTCCGGCCCCACCGCTGGTCCCTTTTGTTCCAATTGTTGTAATGTGTGAGATTTAATGTAACAGAGAAATCTAGTGGAATACCCTCGTGTTTTCAGAACTTTGAACAATGCCATTGTGGCTTCCTCAAAGTGTTCCCTGAATGAGCATATTCTGTGAAATCGAATTAATTGTGATTTGATTAAACCTTTAAATGTATGTCTGGGATGGAAACTGTGTTTGTGTAATAGGCAATGGGTGTCCGTGGGTTTAAAATAAACTTTTGTTTTGAGAATTTTGTTGTGTTGCTCTGTTGCAAAAAAAAACTGTTGTGTCTAAGAAATTAATATGTCTTTCGTGTTTCTGCTTTAATTTTGATTGTATTGTGATGATTATTGGCTAAATTAATGAATTGTTCAAAATTGTCTTGACCGTGGGACCAGACCCCAAAGATGTTATCTAGGTACCTGAAGTATAAGTGGGTTTTATGTATGAGTTTGTGTTGTAATGTATTTTCTCAATGTGCCATGTAAATGTTAGCATAAGCCGGGGCAAACTTTTTGCCCATAGCCGTCCCATGTATCTGTAAGTGGTGTTGTGAATCAAATAAAAAAATCATTTCTGGCCAAGCAGATTTCCAACAGGTTCAGAAGTTCCTCATCAGGACGTTGTGGATCTGGATGTTTTATGAAAACTTCCCTGATTGCTTCTAGTCCCTGACCCGTATCAATGTTTGTGTAAAGAGACTCGATGTCTGCTGTAAATAAAAATGCATTGTCTGGAAATGAAAAGCCCTTTATTAACTGTTATGAATTTGAGAGAGTGGATTAATAAAAAAATCAATGTGTTCAGCAGCATTATATGATTCACTCCCATAGTCCAACACTATGGGGCGGCCTTGGGGGACCTCATAGGGGACAGTCCATGTCTGTTGACTCTTATGAATTTTTGGTAAAAGATAAAATTGTCTTGGACGTGGTGGATTGGGGCCTATTAAATAATTTTTTTGTTTTTGAGTAATGAATCCTCTATGGTATAGACTGTCAAATATGGTTATCAATTGAGATTGTGTCGTCATCTGTATGGAGTGTGGTAATTTTTTCTGACAATTTCCAAACAAAACAATGTCAGAACTTATAATTAAAGAGTAATTAATATATTTGAAAGCCACTATTCAGATATTCTGTTTTGTTTTGTTTTTTTGCTTTGATCAAATATGATTTGCTTTCATAAATATGAAGATAGTCAATGGTGGTGTCGGTGCTTCCAGCGGACGTCAGGATACGCATCATCCCCTCCGGATGCCTCCCAGGCTTTATCTGGCTGGACATACCACATGACAACTCCGGACGGGTTGATAGAGATGGTGAAGTGAGTCCTCACTGATGGCAATGTCACCTTGTCCCCTTTGAATACGTCGTAGACCTGAAGAGAAGATCCCGCAGCAGATGCTCAGAACTTCAAAATGACACAAAGCACTTCAAAGTGAAACAAACCCTTTGGTTCTGTTTGAGAGCAGCCCGGGTAGACAGAGTTCTGACCAGATAGCTGCCGGACGTGTAGTTGAGCTGGCTCAGTGAGCAGTGGTAGCGATACGGCATGTCAGTTCGTCGGCTGAGGAACACCAGCGCGCTGGCAGAGTATGAAAGAGGCCTCCAGAAAACCTCGATGTCATCCGGGTCCTGGATCAGAGAGAGGGGTCAGCTCACCTGCCCCTACAGCCAAGATCATAAACTTCCCATGGACATATCAGCCTACCTCAATCAAAAGATGAGGATGTTATTCTATACTAAGCACCACAGTCTATTTGTAAACCAGTGTAGAATCAGTACCTGAAAATATTTCTTGGTAAAAAAAATCTATTACACCAAAAGGTTGCAGCCATTTAACAGTTATCAGTGTTTTGTTAAGACACGAAGACACATGCTTTGCTATATTGCTTCTAAATGTACCATTTTTAGTGTTTATCTCTCTTGTTTTTAAAATAAGACCTAAAATCTAATGAGTAGCTTTATCACACAGGTAAATGTAATAGATATTCCATAATGAAGCATATGACTGGTTTACTGACCTGAAATATTCAGTACAATATTTACCTGTAGAATACGTCTACCCTGGATACCCAGAGGGTCCTGATTGATGGCAATAACGGCTTGGTTTTGTAGAATATTTCGGGCTCCGCTGGTCAGGGTTCGAAGGTCATTCGACATGAAAAGAGGAGCAGCCATGATTGCCCACAGGGCCATCTGAGCTTCTGATTGGTCAAGACTCAGACCATAGTTTCCAATAATTAACTACAAGGTGGGACATAAAACACATAGATAGAGAATTAAAGAATTTAAATATTTTGCTAACTCTTCCTGGTAGACATACACATGAAACGCTTGAAAATGTACAATAAATAATGAAAATCTCTCTGTTAAAGTGAAGAGCCACCAAAATGAGGATTCATGGATACAGGACGCATTTCTGAGGTGAAGCACCATCACTAGGAGGTAAGCCTGACCATGTCAGGGTCGTTCCAGTGGCCTGGCCCTGCGAAAGGCTCCAGTTGGTCCTGGTTATTGAAGAACCAATCAACAATCCCAAGCACGCTCTCCCAGGAGTCTTCAATGTCTCTGTAGTTACGCCACAGGTTGCAGATCTCTCCCAGAAGTGTATAATTAACCTGCAGGTTCAGAAAAGATATGTGATACTTTCTGAGCTTTAAAAATAGTGAAAAAACCATCAATAAGCAATGAAGCAGCCAATTCAGGTATACTGTATACAAATCACATGATTCAGGTATACTGTATACAAATCAAATGATTCAGGTATACTGTATACAAATCATATGATTCAGGTATACTGTATGCAAATCACTGCTGTGCAAGTCAGTTGGAATAAATACTTATATTATTCACTCGCTTGTTCATTCATTCATTCACTCACTCACTCATTTATTCATTAGTTATTATATTATTCATTTACTCATTCATTCAAGTAGTTTGACCTACACTTGGAGGAAGCCCACCGTGGTAAGCAGGCCAGCTACATGAATAGGCTATTGGACGTCCTGTTGCATTCAGAGCCTTAGACATGAGTGGATAACCTGTGCAAAAAAATTAAATAAAATAATCATTGCTTTGTTGCAGTTTTTCCTGTGAGATAATGAAGGATATTTACCCTTTTGCTGCTCTTCACTACTCGAGTAACAGCCATCAAACTTCAGCATGTCTACGCCCCAGCTAGCGAAAGTCTGTGCGTCGAGCTCAATCTTATCGAGTGTGGTGCCAGGGAAGCCAGCACACGTGTGCTTGCCCATGTCTGCATAAATGCCCAGCTTCAGGCCACGGTCGTGCACGTAACGCGCCAGCTTCGGGATGCCAAGGGGAAATCTGAAAACAGCTTCTCAGTGAGCTCCCTCCAGATGAATAAAACAATAGATTCTGTTAATAAATAAAGCAGACATTGAGAAAATGGACTTCACCTGAGTATGTCAGGTTTAAGACGCCCGTCCTTGTCTCTAAATATGAATGACCAGCAGTCATCAATAACAAGGTAATTATAGCCCAATTTCTTCCAGCCATCTTCAGCCAGTCTATCTGCCATGTCAGTGAATAAAGTTTCACTGACAGACGCACATGTCCATGCGCGCACACACACACACACACACACACCCACACACACACACACACACGCACGCACGCACGCACGCACACCCACACACAAATATGGATTTGAGAATTTGTTGCAATAACTCATGCAACATCACAAAATACAAACTAATAATTTCATCACAACATTGTTCATGTTTAATAATGGCGTGGAATGATTGAGTTTTCAGTTATAGGTTCTCTCTGGGATTTTGCACGCCACAGGAGTACCTGATGCAGTTCTTAGGGTCATTCACACAGTCGACATTACAGCGGAATCGCTCCCAGGACATCCAGCCCATAGGGGGTGTCCTCATCAGCCCGTTGTCCAACGCCAAAGCAGGCAATGCGAGCACCAGCTCAATCACTAATGTCCAGCATTTCATATCTGAGGAAAAAGAAAACCTGTGATAAAGCTACAATCAGAATTTTAAAACAAAACCTTTGAAACTATGACACATGACCATGACATATGAGGACATTCTGTACTGTGAAAGGGGAGTCCATGAACAGAACCATAGTGTCCACCAAGAGCAGCAGCTGTCAGGTTACTGTCCCATGAAAGAGGGAGCCATGTACTTGGAAACCTCCATCAACAGATTCTAACTCTGAGCTCAGCTGACAGTGCCATGACACCCCCTCACACCCCACCTTCAGGATACACCATCAAAGACCTCAGTTTGAGATAGGCATTATTCGTACTTTTGAAGTAATGAAACCATTTTGTGGTTGGGGCCCAGGGCCCATAACTTGTGCTTTGTCTCCAGAGAGACCTTAAAGATCCTGACTCAAAGGGTAGTCAGCATTACATGCTCATGGGTAAAAGACAAATTTGATATGAGATGGAGGAACTGCACCCTTGACAGTGTATGGCTGTAATGCCTTCCTCCGGACAATGGAAGGATTTCAGGACAACATCAAGGGTGCAGCTCCATCCAACTGATACATATCAAGTTTGTCCTTTGCCTGAAAGCATGTGAGTACTTCAGAAAATGGTACTGAGTGAAAATAACAGAATGCTTGTCTACTGAAATACACAGTCATGTGCATGTGTGAGAAGGGGGGAAACCTGGTGTGTGTGTGTGTGTTCCAGCTCATCGCAGCAGGATATTCACTCTCAATTTAAATAAACCAAAATCTTTCCATTCTCCATGATGCAGAGCTAGAAACTCCATAGTGCATTAAATTACTGTTAGATCAGAAGAACTCCTACAAAAGTTAGGAATTGAGTTTCTACATCAGGGGCAGGGAACCAGGCTTCTTCAAAGATTTTATCTGGGCACGTGAGCAAGTAAAGAGCATTGAGTAATAATATAACAGTAATAAAATGTAGTTAGTCCATAGTTCATGTCCTGTATTATTTAGGATAATGGCACCATTTCTCTGCCTTTTTCATGATCGAATTCACCTGAAACTGTTCATCAGGGGATCATCAAACTGGAGTCAAGTGTTACATCAGAAACATGACAGACGTTCACTGCATTGTGCCTCATAGCTGCACTGGGCTTTCTTAGCCACCGGTTTGTTTCTATGCTAACATGCAACCTTCAATTACCATAGAAATGCCTAATAAAACATACTTTCACTTTTGCGATATTACTAAAAAGTATTTTATTGGAGATTCATTCAAGTCTATCTCTCAATTAGACATCTACTCACTCACTTCCAATAAAAGAATAAAAAACAAAGTAAAAAGAGTAATCTACCTGTTTACTGTTGTGCTAACCTCGTGAGAGTACCTTGTTGTATTCTTAACTTCCTTGTTTAGAGAGGACGGGATGTGTTCATACAGATCAGATATATTTAGGGCGTATCATGTCCTTACAATCACCCATTAGCTGAAAGTCTTGGCTGTGTTCATGTGAGTAATACAGCGCTAGTTGTCTTGGCACACCTTCCCTCACTTCCTGTCCTAATATGACATCATGGCAGTCAAATGTATTTTGCTGCTAAGTATGTTGACTTCCTGTGTAATGAACAATCAGAAGTTGTTATGCTTAAATGTTAAAACTGAGCAAGACTCCTTGCAAAAGGCTAACTTGTTTCCTTTGGGTCCTGATCCTAATATTACACCTGCAGTCACTGAGGAGTAGTAGCACATAAAGGAGTGTGTTGCTCATTTTCAACACAGACTTTAATAAAATCATTGTTTCAAATCATATGCAGGTATGCTGGACACAACCTCACAGCTAGAGATAGTGCTGACAAACCAACCACTCCACTACAGTTTCACACAGTCCAATGGAGCCATTCAGAAACCCAGATAAATCAGCCTTTCCAAAATGAGTAAATCACAGTGTAGTAGTCTGGAGATGTTTCATTTGTTTTCAATTAGTTGTTTTTTTTACTATTTGTTGAAAGGTTTACATGTGGTCACAGTCTTTTTAAGTTTTAACATGTTTATTCAATGTTTTGGAATTTAGTTTTCCTACTTAAATGGTGCAAACGATTCTATGGTGTGAGGGTTTTTAAAGGGCATCCCTGATGTCTCAGGGAGCACTCAGGCCAGTGCTACCTTCTGAGGCTCTCTTTCTGCTTTTTTAAGACATGCTCTGATATAAAGTTATATAGCACCTTTCTGAGTACCCAACAACACTTTACAATCTACACACTGCATAGGAAAATAGTTTTAAAAAAGTATGTCAAATCATTTCTTAATTAATTTATAGGCAGATCCAAATCATCTTTAAAAATAAATAAATAAATAATATAATATAATCTTTTAACAGGAAGTGCCACCTTTCCACAGAAAAAAAAATGGCCTAGTGAATTCTCAGTGGGACGTTTTACAAGTTATTGTATAATCTTGCCAGATGTTTCAGGGTGATGACTAAAAACACAATAAAACACAAGAGCTACAGTTAATTAATTGTTTGAAGATGGAGTCAGTAAGATGGAGTCAGTAAGGCCACAGTATCTTGCTTGTACACAAAAACATATGCTCTTGACAGAGCTTCAGTATGCATGTATAATAATTTCATCAATCATTTCACCATCAATTACTGTGCTTGTTTTAATGGGGTCAATGAGAGGTATTACTGTAAAGGTCACTTAAAACTTTGGATACATTTCTTTGGATAAATAGATGACTTATCTAAATAAAGAAAGTATAGAATAATATATATTCTAGTAATCACTTAAAATCCTTGATTGTTTTTGTAATTGACCACATGCTTAACTATTTACTTAACTGTTACTTAACATCATAAATGCATAATAAAACCATTTATCAAATATTTTCTCTTAGTGTCTAAAGCGAGACTGGCCAGTAGATGGCAGTAGATGTAACAGGTTGCAGTCGCTGGTGCTAACTACACATAAATATAACTATATTGCCAAAAGTATTCGCTCACCTTCCTTGACTCACAAGGTTTAGGGGTGTGTTCATGGGGATTTTTGACCATTCTTCCAGAAGCGCATTTGGGAGGTCACATACTGATGTTGGACGAGAAGGCCTGGCTCTCAGTCTCCGCTCTAATTCATCCTAAAGGTGTTCTACCAGGTTGAAGTCAGGACTCTGTGCAGGCCAGTCAAGTTCATCCACACCAGACTCTGCCATCCATGTCTTTATGGACCTTGATTTGTGCACTGGTGCACATTCATTTGGATGGGTGAGCGATTACTTTTGGCAATATAGTGTATATATCAGGACATTTCAGAGTAACATCCTTCATCAGCTCAAGAAGAGTGATTCTGTTCTAAGAGAAGAAACCAGTTTCTATTAGAAACATAGATTACAAAAATGGATTAAATCGATTTATGATTACATCTATTTATGATCAAATAATAAATATTTGTAATGAGCTTTACATGGGAAAAACCAAGAGAAGACTTGCTGGTTGTTTTACTGAACACCTTCAGACAGTCAAAATTAAAGATCTGTCATTTCCAGTACCAAGACATTTTAGTAACAAAAGACTAGAAGCTAGAAAACTCAAAGAAAAACCATCTGCGCATGTAGAGATATTTAAAACTGTAGTGAAGCGCACAAAGTTTGCAGATAAGCAAAACGCTTGTGAGTGTGTAAGTTGAAGGGCAAGTAACTACACCTGGTCTTGATGAAAGAGTGAAGCAATTTGGAATGTAGAAGGTCTGTAAATGTTGAAACACTGAAAAGTAAAGCACATACATGCAGGTGTAAGTACTTAGGTGTTGGAGACTTATTTTCACCTACTTGTTACTTTCATGGCCAGAAATATACCATTTACCAAGACCATTTCCCAAGTCTGAGGCTCAAGTCTAAAAACCTTCTGGGCTTCAGGCAAACCCATATAAATAAGCCACTTTGTTCAATAATTAATTAAACACAACAGACTTTTATTTTATCTGTAGAAAGTAAGAACACAGAGTTTAGCTGAGGCTACTAAATGTGGATCAGACAGTTAAGTGTTTACTCCTGGAACATCATTATTCATTCATAATTAACAGAATTAATAAAACTTCTAACAAAAACTAAATACCGAAATAAGCCAAATGCCATCTTAGACATGAAGAATCAGCTGTTTTAGAAATACAACACCCAGACAAATTTTTTTTTTTTTACATCAACCAGCTGTTGTATCTTTCCAATAGCAATATCCAGCAATGAATTATCGCACACTTACTGCTCAAACTGCTAGCCAATCATGTCTCTCCAGCTATAGGTTGTATACGCTAGGACCTGACGGAATAGCTGTGGGACATCCAGGCCTTGTTTGAATGTTTATGTTCCGAGTGTTGTTTCTTGCTGCTTTTACTGACTGTCCTGCTGTAGCTCCAGGGAAGCGCATCAGGAAAGGGCTATTTATTGTATCTCTGATAGACAGTTGACATTTTGATACCTACTGGCTTTTCCATTAAACGATAACTTGGATTTAACTCACCATAGTTTAAACTCAAAAATAAGTAAGGAGTCTGGCATTCTGCTGCCCTGAACTGTCCTGAGAGCTGTCCTGCTTAGGCTTAATCCCACTGACCAATGGGACCAATAAGAATAAGTATGGATAAAGATTCATGAGTGAAGCTACCATCAGCCATTATCTGTACATGGATGGCATCACGGCAACAAGTCCACTTACTACCAGAATGGCCAAACAAGACAGAAAGGTACACTAAATCGCTGATCCACCAGACCAAAACGTGCAGGAAGGACACAGTCATTTGGACTGGTAATGTGTAAAGTGTCGGTTGGTATCAAAGAGGGGAAAACTGATCAGAACAGAGAAAACTCAACCAACACAAAGCCATACAACAAAGCTTAGCTACACATACCCAGAAATTCTCCAATTAAAGTACCACCGCAGCGTATGGCATGTCATCAAATGTCAGCTGAATGGGAGTAATAAGATCAATGCCCACAAACAAGTATGCAAGAACAAGCACTAAGTACTTGGTCGAACAAAGCAGTGGTGTATCAAACCAGACAAGGTGCAGCCTGTGTAAAGGAGCCTGAGAAAATCCAACTAAAAACGAAATTATGAAGAAAAAAAAAAAAAAAAAAAGAGTCTCGTTTATTTTCAAGATTTTCTGACTTGTTGCGTTTTTTTGCAGTACGGCCCAGGCACTGTACTGTTGGCCATATCGGTCACATTTCACAATTCACAGCTTCAGCTGAACATAACCACTCAGACTGCATTTAACATCGGCAGATTATAATTCATCCTCCAAACATACTCCAACTGCCACTGCACACTTCCCACGTTCCCTTCTACTGCCCTTTAGTTAAGTATCCCAAGGATGTGTATTCCACACATGTTCTGAACTCCATAAATATTGCTTATGCTTAATGCAAGGTCATTCCAGAAACTTTGTGGCTATGTTGTTAAATCTACGTTGTTTTAATTCCGAGTATATTATATGAGTAAATGGTAAGAACATACACAATGTTAAATGTCTTTTAATTAAAAATTTCACTGGTAGAGAAAATGCATACAAAAAAAAGCATAAAACAGTAGTGCTCTAATCTTTACAAATGAAGAGAACATTGCTGACAGCGTGAAGGTTAAAAGTTCTTCTGAATACAAGACATACGTTCAAATTTAAGTGCGATACGATACAGCTTCATTCCTGCAGGAATGCGCAACCTCAAAGAGAAAACCCTACCTCTTGTGTTTAAATGGAGCAGTCTGAACATCTGAACATGCAAAAACACTAAATAATCCAGTAGTTTTGTCACAAAAATGAGAAAGAAAGTGAAAGTGAGATCAAGTTTGGCAAGCTACTGTTCCCACCCCTGAGCCAAGAGAACTCCTTTGGAGTCGTCACCTGTATTCAGTCTGCGCTCAAAACAACATATCATTAAAAACCAGCATAAACTCATAAATCAGTAGAGCCCAAAATAAACAGCACAACAAATAACACCAATCTACAATTTTTTCCTCTTGTGAGACACTGAAATACCCTGAAATACACCGAGATACCCACACACATTTAACCTAGGTCAATGGCCCAGATTCACATGCAAGTACCAGATCCATTATTCCAGGAAGTCCAAACATCACATGGATGAGGTACATGTACTGTCTTTTCTGTTTATGTAGCACCAGATCCTTTGATGAGGTATGTTGTGGTATCAAAACACTAAAAAAAAATTTTTCATTTTTGTTCATGTGCAATTAGCACATCTGACCATGTTGACAATTCGGATTTAAGATTCAAGTTTCAATAGGATGCATTATATAAAAGAGTTTTAAAAATATACACTGGCTAAACCTGTCTTTGTAATTAGAGACATGGTGGCGCCTTGAACACATCATTTTTTCCACTCTTTAGTGAGGAGCTGGTGACAGGAAGACGTTAAAGAGAACAGCAAAAAGCAAGAAGACGATGTATCCCACAATGCACAGCCAGAACCGTGGGTCCTTCAGAAGCTTCTGGTTGTAGTTGGTGAAGAACACGTATCCAACGGTCATGCCTGCTACTCCGCCCCCAATGTGAGCCACGAAAGACACCTGGTGAAGGAGGAAGCAGCACACACCCACGCATTTAATAAAAGGTGCAGCATGTAGCATCCACACAGGAAAGATGGAGACCAAAAAACCTGAGGCTTCTGAGTGATCAGGACAAGTTGCTGTCAAATGGCTGGAAAAAAAAATAAGAAATTAATTTGTTACACCAATATATGTGGTGATTATTTCTAAGTTAAACAAACTATCAATTAAATTTAAAATTCATGACTAATATAAGGTATGCCTTCTTTGACCTTTTGAATTTTAATACTAGTTCCAGCAAACAGCCTAGGAGTTTAAGAAAGGCATTTTATAGCAGATGTTTTTTAAAAAATAAATAAATAAATAAAAATAAATAAATAAATAAAAATCACCTGCATCTATAAAAGGAACAATATATGGAAGACAGGGGGAAAAAAAACATTTGCAGGTGGATTGGGAAGATTTCTGTTGGTCTAGTCATAAAACACTCTTAGGTGTGTCCCACCCACCCACACCCTTAAAAAATCCTGTAATACTGCCACGCTTGCTACACTCACTCTGTGGGTCCTGCACCCAATTAATATTCAGTCAGTAGAGGTTCTGAAAAGGGCAACTGTCATGATGTAGAGAACAGGCTGGCTGCAGTCTGTGATCCACGCCAACATGCCTATTGTATCTGTGATGTGTTTTATTCCCCAATTAGCTATATCATTTGTTTAGAGGCCCAGACAAAACTAATGCAAGAGTGGCACTGTTGCTTCTGAGTGTAACACTGATAGTAATCACATACACAGTGTGGTAGCCACTCACAACGAGTTTCACATACTAACTGTGGTAAAACCAGGATACTGTATATTTGGAGAACAATGTTATTTTAACAGTTAACTACGATGAGCAAATGTTAAGTCACTCATTTTGTGTTTTTAAACACCATCCCAAAGAGGCAAAAAAGAAATTACAGGTATTTGTATCCAAAAATACCTACCTGAGACACACAAAAAGCAATCTCTCACCTTCATTCCAGCCATGCCAGTCAGAAATCGTCTGTAGATTGCAAAGCCCACATCTGTTCCCACTAAAACACATGAGCAGTTAAACTTCAGCCTGTTGTATGGACACATACAGATATGCAGAGCTCTGGGACAGAGTATATAGGAGGAACAAACCAATGACGACGATGACCAGGATACGAAAAACGCCCAGCAGTGGCATCATTTCCCTGAAGTTCTGTAGGAGCACAGGAAGGACAGATTAAGTAAACGAGCCCGAAAAATTCCATACAGTTGCTTTGTTTGGGATTGGGGGGGGGGCTGGGAGGCTGGAAAGCTCTAAGCAAGCTGACATTTAAAAAAAACACAGCGCTGGACAGATACATGATTTCAAGACATTGTAAAGACCATACCACCAAAGCATTCATGAAGTAGCCACCAATTAGAGCGTAAACTCCACCAGAGGCTCCCACGAGAGCGCTGTAAGGATCAAAGATGGAGCTGGCCAGAGATCCTGGGACACACACACACACACAAAAAAAATGAGAAAGAAATTGAAAGTGTGAGATCATGTTTGGCAAGCTACTGTTCCCACCCCTGAGCCAAGAGAACTCCTTTGGAGTCGTCACCTGTATTCAGTCTGCGCTCAAAACAACATATCATTAAAAACCAGCATAAACTCATAAATCAGTAGAGCCCAAAATAAACAGCACAACAAATAATGCCAATCTACAATTTTTTCCTCTTGTGAGACACTGAAATACCCTGAGATAGCCTGAGATACCCACACACATTTAACCTAGGTCAAAGGCCCAGATTCATATGCATGTACCAGATCCATTATTCCAGGAAGTCCAAACATCACATGGAGTGTAGCCACTTTAGAAAAACATGTCCCAAAACCTTTCAAAATCTATGACAAGAATTAATTATTATAATAAATGATGCATGAGTTTATGCAACTCTACTTTTTTTTACAATACATTATTGAAGTCCCTTTGGTAGCAATTACAACTGCACCACTTCTTGGGTATGTCTTTCTGCAGCCTTTGGACACCTGGATTTGGGCATTTTATCCCATTCTTCATTGCAGATCCTCCCAAGTAATGTCAGGTTGGATGGCAAGCACAAATACTGGAGTTAAAGTCTGGGCTTTGACCAAGCCATTGTTCCCTTCCCCGTCATTGAGAAGCACTTCCGAAGCATGATGCTGCCACCACGTTTCACCATCAGGATGGTATTAGCCAGGTGATGTGCAGCACTGGTTTTTCCGTCAGACATAATGCTTGCTGCTCAAAATACTCAGTTTTCCAAATGTTGCCAGAGTCTTTGACATGCCATTTATGGACAACTGTAAGAAAGTTCAAAGTTGTGCCAAGTTTCTTCCATTTCAAAATGACTGAGACCACAGCAGTCCTGGGAAAACTCCAAGCCTTAGATTTTGTTTTGTATCCTTGCCTTCATCTAGGCCTTGCCACAGTTTGATTGTGGAGAACCACAGTTAGTTTTCAAAAGAACCTTAAAGGCAATTATATAAATTTAAAGTCAAATTCACAATTCAATGTATGCAAAGTCTGAATACTTTCTGAACCCACTGCAAACATAAAATATACTTTTTAAAAACACAGTAAAGCATAGTCCCATACTATATTACTTTATAATATGGTGATTCTCAGTTAAAAACCTGAGGTCTAATGTACATGAGGAAAACTAGGAATGTGGTCACTCACCTGCTAGAACGCCACTCAGGTAGACCATTCCAACCTCGAAGCCCTTGTGGACAAGCTCTAAGGGGATACCAAGCAAGAGCTGGAGCACCAGGTTCCCCACAATATGCTGCACCCTGGCAGGAAGCAGAGGAGCCCCACCACTCAGTTAAATCCATCACTTAAACCAGTCAATGAAAAAATCCTATGTCCAGATCTGAGGAGCCACAGTGCCACGGCTACACCCACACAATACCAACAAAGTTAATGTTTTACTTCACATTTTAAAAGAAAAACTTTTATAAAACCTAGCAATCCTCACTGTGAGAGAGCGAGCCAATAGGAAAGAGACTTTTACCCAGCATGCACAAACATGTAGGAGATAAAGCGCCAGGCCTCCTGCCTGTGGTCAGGCTTGTAGGTGAGAGGACTGTTCCAGATGCCATTGTCCAGAGTGATCCACTGCTTCTGAGGCTTCCACACCGCGTAGTAGATAAACACTGCCAGCTGTCACATGTTACAGCACAGCTTTATTACCACCAGAAACAGTTTAACAGTTTACTTCAGCTAAGATAATCCCATCTTTTTGCTTTTTAAAAGTAGTACTTCCATTTTCAGGTGTCTCATGTGGATTGTGGCCAAGTATAGAGCCAAGTATAATGAAACCAGCCAAGGCCCAGGAACAACACAGCAGTGAAAAAGCTCAAAGCTCAGAGAGTCCCTGTTGCTAGGCAAGCTACTTCAAAACCAAACATATTCACAAACATTCATACCTATACTGCTACATCAATGTCAACTTTAGAAATACAGGACAGAGGCTATTGTTTTAGTACGAATAGCCCATATTATGAAAAGGACTAGTTTGCATGACACAAAAGAGATAAAACATCCCTTTTCGAGTCTTTGTATAGTCAAATGCTCAGTACAAAGTCCTACCTCTCCTATGCTGATGAGAATGATGAATATAGGTGGTGGACAGCAGTTGGCACGCTCCAAATATGTTTCGCGAAGGTCTTCTGGAAGCATCCATCTGGACACCGAGGTGTGAAACTTGTCATAGCATCCTTTCTCAGCAACATCTTGATCCTCCTCAGGGTCATCTCTTTGCACAGGAAAACCACCCTCTTCTTCAATGTCAATTTCTGGCATTTCTTGGTCTCAAAGGGAACGGCAGATGTTGGGTAGGTCTGGTAACTTTCCAGTAGAATTAAACAAGCCTCATTATCACATTTACACCGGCATTCCTCACCAATTTGTATAAAACAAACTGCATGGTAAACTATTTAAAAAACTTGAGATACTGGAGATTAAAAAAGTAGAAGCTTAATATGAACAAGCATCCACATACACAAATCTGTGCAAGAATCTTTTTAATTAGTAAGCTTTCAGTCAAAGACCTTAAAGGTATACACTGACAATAAATTAACAACCATGCAGGAGTTTTAAAAATGCACTTAATTAGCGTTAATGTAAGATATACGCATCAATCAACTGAGCTTGTAACTAGGTAAAATGGTTATTGTAGCCCCCAAAACGATGCATTGTTACAATGTCCACAGAGACATACAGAAGCACATCCAATACACAAAGTGCAAACATAAATGCACAACAATAGGAACACACACCCTGTTCATACCAGGCATGTGCCATCATACATCTTAGAATATACATAATCCAATAAAGTTTAGTTATATCAAAACATTCGTGTTGAAAATATTTGAGAGCCAATTGTTTGTGCATCTGAAGTATAACTCCAACAAAGCTCTTTGTGACATTGCCGCATGTGTGTAAAGAGAGATGTTTTTTAAACAATTAGCAAAAAGTTACCAACTACTTTTAATGTGTAATGGGTAGAATAGTGAGCATGCCAGCGTATTGAAAATGAAGGAAGCGAAAGGTTTGTTTACTCTAAATTGCTCAAACCTTTTTCCGGCCAACAAGGGCGAATTCTTACTGCGGAAAAAGTCGCTTTTCGTTCATTCTGGGGTGGGGGAACTATTCTGCACTACAAAACTCATTCAAAAAACTCAAAAAAAGTATTTCCACTGGAATTCAGTGTAAAACTGAAAACTTTATTTATAATAATGAAAGTCCGGGGAAGTGCGCCTTCATGTACTGTAGTCCGGTAACAACAGTGTCGATGAAAACAACCAAACTTTTACGAATGCAAAATAAATTTAAACTCCAGACACATGCCACATGTTAATCAGGAACTGATTAGCGCTTACTTGCGTATTACTTACCTTCACTTTGTCGTTCGCGCACTTCTTTGCGAACTTTCCGAAATGAGTTGGGATTGCTCTTCCAAGGAAATTCGGTGACACTTTGATCTTAGATTTTGGGCTAGAAGCTTGAAATATTACCGAAATTAAACGTTCATATTATTTTAGGATCTTCAGGATCTTCCCTGCTGGTGTACACAAAAACATCAGGAAAAGGTATACTAGAACTAATCAAACACCGATCATCTTTCCCGAACCGGCGATAGGCTAATAATAACCTTTGCTTCTTTCCTGTTTCGGCCTTCCTTTGGAGAATGATGAGCGTGTCCGATAGGTCTGTGTGAATTCACTAAATTGAAGAATAACCAATAACTAGCAGCTATTCCCTCTACCTAGGTTCCGACAGCCACCACACCTGAATGATGTGACGTCACATGTAGGCACTATATACATTAATCGTTCAGATTGCGGAAACCATACCACTGGGGTGTACATAGACTACATACTAATTATTTTAGTATTATTCAATTATCCAGGCTTCCAGAAGGATAGAAAAAAAACTTCACATAGAACCTGCTTGAGCAAATGTGAATTCTGAGTAATTATTACAATAAAACTAATTAGTTAATTAATAAAACCTACCCAATCTTAAAGTGAGCTACTTTAGCAAGAGTCTGTTTGATGCTGCACCTACTTCAGTCATCCCAAAACAGGAACTAAAAAACTAAAACCATAGTCATTTATAACCAACAGGCAAAATAGCAACTTTGTGTGTTTAGAAAAACAACAACAAAAAACACGATAACGATCATATTTGCAGCATTTTTATTAACATGATTATATAACCTTTGCGAGACAAGACAACGAGATAAAAACTCATGTATATACACACCCACAATCCACTCTGAACAACAAAAATACTTTGCATAAGAAGGTGAACAGGGTTACAAACGGCAGGTTTTTCAGGTTTTACCCATGTGCATTACCAATTGAGACTACTTGAGGAAAACCAGTTCACAAACTAGGGCATAGTTGAATAGCGTAACAGAACGCACAAATTTCTATATATACATTTAATGGGTATCTATTATGCACATCTTAAGTGTTCCCAATTTTATTTTAGGAGTCGATTAGGATAGATTTACATGCTTTAATGTTCCAAAGACACCTACACAAGATACACTATCATTTTAGATGGACAAAAATGTTAAACAACAAAATACCTGCACTTGAATGAAAATTAAGCATATGGAACCTTAATAATGTACTGCGTGTGACCAAATTAGACATACATAGAAAGGGCAATAATTTTAGTTACTCTTTTCTTCTAAATCGCTGAAGAACAACTGCAAAACATTGCATGAGATATGCCATTTAAAAATACTCGATTGTGTAATAACATTTAGTATGGCTTTTAGTGAAGCTTGGCTTTTGCGTCAGATGCTAAAGGCCCCATGGGATGTATGGAGCTCAATAGCTGAAAATTAAATATTTAAAAGTTTCTCACCACTTGAGTTTCTCACTCACATCTTTCAGTAAACTTACCTCAATGTTTCCTTTTTCTAAAGCAAAAAGGACGTTCGCATTTTTGCTACTCCAGCAAGTTTACCAGCAATCAGCACTCAGTAGCAGAAATGCTAACGTCCTACCGTCCAAATCCCATTTGCTGTAGAAAAAAAGAAAATGGAGGTAGGTTTTCTTTGGTACTTTTAGTGTAATACATACTTCTACGTTCCGAAGTTCCAGAAAGATCCTGGCTGCGTGGTTTTTTTTACTTGTCGCTTTTACCAAACACCAAACGAGTTAGACTGTAACATTAGTTTGAAAATATAAATCATCTCCACAATTTGGTCCTAGAATTAGCCATTATCTTTTCTTTTTCACAACTGTTTTTGACGGGCTCATGAATAATTGATACGCTCCGTTCTGCTGGTGAGGCATAGAATAAAAAACTTAAATCAGCAGCAGTAAGAGCAGAAACTGCCGGAGTGGCAACAGTACAATACAGTTAAAGCACTAACCGCCTCTTCAAACACACATCTTATACACTATTTGTGTAAACACAGGCTATTTCTTTGAATGGCACGCTCAAAAATAACAAACCTCAATCTAGGTTAATTGAGCGTTGTTGTCATACTATTTAGCTAGACTGATTTGTTATCTAATTGCATGCAAGTTGCCAAGAGGTAACGTTATCTATTTTAGCTACTTGCTTTTGATATCAACAACACTGCAGTTAATTAAACTTGGATCACTATATAACTTTCGATAAGCTATGATGCGGCTTCAAACGATGAAAAGGATATCAAATGGTGATCGCGCACGATCCCATTCCGTTCAACGGCTGTTTAAAATGATCGAAAGGAACCGAGTCCCGCCTCTAGATGTTATTTTTGCGCAGTTCTTATCGACTGTAATCCATCCATTCCGTTTAGCATAACTACAGGGAATCTATCAGTCACAATGAGAGATGTTTATTGTCGAAATTCAATTCCGAAACCACTATCGTCCTAATCGCGGAGCGCCAGAGAAAGAGCGAGAGAGCCATAACCGATCTTCAGAGAGAACATGCAGAACTAGAACAGTGAGTGAAAATGAGCCAAACACGGAAAATAAGTAACTATCTTTCTGATAAAACAAAGAACAAAAGCAGAATGCAATATTTGCAAGACACTTTTACCTTTTAAAGGAGTATCGACCAACGGTTTACCTTAATAGTTCAATTAGACGAATTGAAGTTTCAGCGTTTATTTACGTTATTTAAAGCTATTTTTTGTTTGTGTTATTAAAATATAACTGTTGTCCAATTGTATACATGTGAAATAGTTTTTCCCCTCGAAGCGTTGTTTGAATGAGGCCTACATTTAAGGCAAGGTAGCAAAATTTGCATGATTGTTCGTCGGTGATATTAATATCGGGGCTGCATTCCGCTGCCTGAAAAAAGAACGATGAGCCATTTTTGAATGGCCTTTAAAAGGAACGGAGCCAAAGATCCCTTCAAAGAGACATAATTAATATCAAATAGGTAATTAGCTACAGGCCTGTGATGCCAACAAAGTTGGAACTGCCGCCGTTCAGTGATAGAAAAACCATCGTCATATATCCTCACGATTTTAAGAAAAGGTGAACTTGTATGACGTTATTTCACTGCCAAAACTAGACGTCGCAAAACACAGGGTAAAAAAACAGGGGCGCGAGGTTAACATTTCGCGCGGCAAATTTGAAACTCTTGATCGCAGAAAAACTATTTCGTGAGTTAGCCAATTAACCAGTTAGGTTACAATTAAAAATAGGATGATCTAACTTTTCCGGAATACTTGTACGTTTTGCTAACGGCATATATTTTTGTACTGAAGCAATAACCATAAGTATTTATTTGAACGTTAAAACTTGCTAGGTTAGTTGTGTAATTAGCTGCAACTCCAAGTTTAGGATACAGGCTTCTGCGTCATATTGGTAACTTTAACGTTACGACGAATAATGTTAGATTTGCTAGCTAACGATAGAGAGCGAACGTTAACTAAATTAGTTAAATGTAGCTAAAATAACGTCTTAACAACCAAATACCTTAACAGACAGGACCACGTCAGCATAGCAAATCTGTTTGAATAACACTTTTTATACACAGCCACTATCCTGAACTTGGAACTAGCTAATTAACCTATCTAATACAAAAATGTAGGACCACGTTAGTAAAACTAAGTGAATCAGGTAATGCATGGTTATAAGTAGCATTAAGATCAACTATTAAATACAGTTCAAGACAGTTTGATCGTACGAGCATAACCACAGCGCAATTTTAGTTGTCGAGATTGTGTCAGGTTAGCGTCGCTATCCGCGACGATTATAGCCGAGTGCTGGGTTTACAGCCGAGCTAGCTAGAGCCAGCTTCTAGTTACTCGTTTCCTTTAAACTTCACAAATACTTAGTTCATGCACTGAAATGACAGTGAAATAGTGGAAGATCTGTGGTAAACATATCACCGACATGTGGTTCTGCCTTTGTCATAAAGTATTTACCCTCAATACAGTACACAGGACCATCTCGATATGGCTACCAAAATTGAAACTCTCCCTGGCCTCCAGTACTTGCTATGCACTGTATGAAGGCGTACTAAACTTGACTGTAGTGGAGAGTCAAATTCCAGCGAGACATTTCAAGCAACTGAGAAAATTGGTTTCTTCGGGTGAGAGTAACCCACATTTGTGTGTAATTTGGAGGCAAAAACCAACATAGCCCCCTTCTGTGGAAAAGTATAACAGGTCTGTTTTAAGTGTATTCATATGAAAAGCTTATGGAATTACAAAAAGGCAAAGTCTGAGAAAACAAGTGGCTAATGGGAGAACCTTTATTTTTCAAAAAACAAAAAAAAACAAAAAAAAATCCACATTTCTAAGTTAGAGGGTTTGGAAACAGACAGTTCGAGGCAGAAGAGGATACAGGTAGAGTGTGGTAGAGCTGCTATAACCCAGTAGGGAGCAGACCGTACAGAAACATTCAGACACTAACCAAGCTTTTGTACAGGTGGCACAGTCCATCAGCTGTCCATTCACATCGGCTGGTGCATTTATTTTTCCAAAGGACACATTTACCCAAATGTATCTTATACACAGCTGGGCCATCAATAACAATTCAGATGTACAGGGGAATTAAATGTGGATAATCCATGGCACCCAATCAGTTTTTAAAATTGGAAGGGATTAAAGAAAAGTGGGGAGAGGGATAGTTCTGCAGCAACCATGAGGTCAAGGGTTAGCTGGTTCCCATCCTTGAGGTTCTTCAAGATACATCTGGGGAAAACAAACAAATTTGTATTTTTTCAAGGAGCAACTAAAACAGATTAAATGGTTTTAGCAGGACATCAGTCATTAAGACATGTACTGTATTCTGCAGACCGTTTTCTGACCTATATGCGAAGCATGTTTGAACTGACGGTGCTTGGCTCACAGATCTTTCACTTTCTTTCTGATACCCAGCTTGCACACATTCGTTTCCATGACTTATGTTCAACCTAACCTTAGATTACCTGAATGGGCAGTGATTCATGGTCAAAAATGAAATATGTGGAGATCAGATATGAATTTTGCTCTGAGAAGATTCTAATAAGTCATTTAAATTTGGACGGTGTACCATTTAATGGTTGTGCCATGCAAAATTATAAATGCCTAGTCGAGGGGTCAGGGTTGAAAAACAGGAGACCTGTAACGAAACTAAAGCTTAATAAAATATTGCTAATTCACTACACTACAGTCATTACAGACCTAACATCACAGAAAATGACCAGCTGCTTGAAACCTGAAACTTGAGTTCTTGCCCAACCAGAGTGAGTGACTGTACCAATACTACACTGCTCAGAAAAATTAAGGGAACACTTGGACGTTGATAAATGAAAGATTCAAGTTGGAAGATCTTTAGTGATGTAAATAAATATTGAACTTCACTAAGAAAGAAATGATTTAACAAAGGTCAGTGGAAACCAAAAGCAACACCCTACAAAGGGCTGGTTTCAAAATCACACCAAAAATCAAAAGTAAAAATTAAATCACAGCAACTAAACATGATTCAATAGTACGTATGGCTGCAACGCACTCTTGAGTATGCTCATGATATGGCAGATGGTATTTTAGAGGATCTCCACCCATACCTGGATCAACACAGAGTTGCTGGATAGTTCATCGCACCACTTGGTAGTGTCAAGATGCACTTATGCATAGCATCCCACAGGTTCTCAATTGGATTAAGGTCTGGGAAATGTGAGGGCCAGTCAATGGCATCAATGCCTTAATCATTCAAGAGCTGGTTACACAATCTGGCCACATGTGCAGGGCCTATAGCATCAGTGAAAGGTTTGACATTGCAGGAAGCTTAATGTTCACCACACATCTCTAGACTCTTTCACACCCGACACATGCTCAATGAGACCCAGCTCATCTGAGAGTAGGGTGCTAGTGGCAGACCTTCCAATTCTGGTGTAATCTGGCCTATAGCAGCTGCATGGTGCTGGGCTGCGAGCACGTCTTACTAGAGGATGCTGGGCCTTCATTCCACCTTCATGGAGTACGCTTATGACAGTTTGGTCAGAAATATGTACACCAGTAGCTCATTGGTCTTTTTGAATGGCTGGTTTAGATACTGGTCCTGCTACTGATGATGGACCTCTTACAGCCCTGTACAGCTCTCCTCGTGTAACGGCCCATGTCCTGGACACACAGCAAACCTTGTAACGATGTGTGGATGAGCCATGCTGGAGGAGCAGGACTAACTGTGCAACTTGAAGCCCATGCAACTTGCAGGACTCATGTAGCGATGAAGACATTTGCAAAACTACAATACTGTTGAGATGAATCGGTCATGAAGGATAAGGACAGAGCAATCTGTGGCCACTACCAGCAAAACCATTCCCCTTTTAGGGGTCGTCTTGCCTCTCCAGTGGATTTGTTGCGATAGTCAATTGTACCAAAGGAAGTGAAGCAAGTCACTAATGCTTCCTAACTGGACTGATTTCCCTGAAGTTTAGTTAACTTGGTGTTATATCGTGGTAATCAAGTGTTCCCTTGTTGTTGTTTTTTTTAGCAGTGTAGTATGCTTATACAGTTGATGTGGAAATTGAGGCTATTCAAGATGATACAATTTATGCATAAATTAGTCAATACAAGCTATTTATGCAAAAGAGAATATCACCACCTTAGTCAAAACTGAGCGTGGGAGTTAACAAGAAGCTCAGTTTTCACATCCATGGCAATTTAATTGTCAAATATGAGAACAGGACTAGCATGTTCTAGCAAAATGTGAGAAACTGATGCAGATTTGAAGGAATTTCAAATACTGAATACATACAGCTGGCAGGCCTAGCCCCGTATCGCCGCATGATCTGATCTTGTGTGAATTTCACAAATGATTCATATTGTTCTGGAAGAGAAAGAGATTATTGTTTAAATCTACTTACACACAACGAGACAAGTTTTTTTTGTTTGTTTTTTTTTTTTAAAAGACAAACATTAATCAGAGACAGAGTCTTTAGAAAGGATGAGTATTAAACGGACATCGGTCAGCGTATAACAGCATACCAGATGCTCCCTACCTGCCAGTTTCGTGTTCAGTATCTGTTCATACTCCTCCCGAATCTTCTCCTCATGGTCTTTGAGAAGGCGCTCACATAGATAGCCCACTTGGCGCAGTGTAAATGTGGGCTGGTCCTTCTTCAGCAATGAGGCACCTGAAACACACACATCCAAGCATGACAACCCTTGTTCAGATACACCATAACGTTCTGCAATGTTGAAGAATGTCAAGGCAAACAAATCGTAAGCAACTTCTACACCTGACCTGCTAAACCTTGGGCAATGGTATGTAAAAGAGGAAGGGTACAGGTAAAAGTGTGCGAGACTAATACAGTTAGCACTGAATTCAACCATTTCCACCACTTATTCCGCAGTAACAGAAAAGCAAGCACTACCCAGGTCTTGTGGAGTAATGTCAGCCATCTTAGCAGCCTTTCCATAACACACAGCAGCACTGGAAGCACTCTGACCTGAGGGTGAGCTGGGCGAGGTGAGTGCAGGGCAGGGGCTCGAACCGTCAGCAGTGCCACACGCCTCCGTCTGGCTGAAGGCCCCCTCTAGCTGTCGCCGCCTCTGGTAGCGGGTGTACTCCTGACGGATATTTTGGAAGATCTGCTCTGTATGGGCAAGAAAAAAAAAAAATGCACACAATTAATAATGATGTGTTTATGTATGTTGCAAATCATTAATACATCTTTAATTTTTCCCAGTGAATACAAGACAGGGCCTGGTATGCCACTTGAGTACCAACCTCAAGAGTACGGATGACCACAAGCCTCAGCAAACTATGTATGAGAAAGGGACGTGTAGGACAAATGAAAACAGTTTTTTTTTTTTGCAATCAGCTATCTGGGGCAATTTAAAACTGCTTGGACATTTTCCAAAGTGCAAACTAATTAGATGGTAGATCTAACTCGGAATGCATGAGCTGTTTTAGCAAAACACCAACATTTCTATTAAACACCATGATCAAATACAGTACCATGAGTTTAAGATTTCTAAAACCAACATATGGGCTGGTTTTCACGATCAAAGACTTTTGCTTGGCTTCATGGTTAACACAATCTATTTAAGGCAACTGAATCTGGGCAACAGGCCTGCAGGACTAGGATGGTGTAATGAAATCAGGAACTTGTTTCACCATTCTAGAAACAACTGGGTTGGATCTCATTTTAAGGGTCATGATCTAAGCATCATGCAGGGCTATTCAAATAAGGTCCTAGTATGCACAGATTTTGACCCCATTTACTCCTGGCTATTTCCTGTGTCTCGAGTATCAGGATTATATCCGAATAAAAACACAGGCATAAACACATCCAAGATACGTTTAATGCCAGAAACAGACTGACCACAATATCGACTGAGGAATGGCATCAGGCCATTGGAGGGGTGTCTAACTACTGCCTGTACACAATGCAGTGTGTCCCACACCATTGGCTGCCACTGATCCCGGTCAGTACCATTTTGGCTGATTTGAATTGGCCATGATTGACTGGATCTGGCAGTGGCCATGAGGGAGTTTCCAATTGGCTGTTCTCTCCAAATTTGACTCAAAATGAAATATTGACAAACTTCATAAGGACGTGTCGCATTTTAATCTTATGAGGCAGTGGTCTAGGGCAACATTATACTTTGCTACGACGAAAGCAATTTTGCTATGCTAACCATCAAGAAAACAGGTGGAACAACCGTCAGTTTAAAGAAACCAATGAGGTGATGCAAAATTGACTTGAGGCAGTTAATCTTTTGCATAGCAGTACCCTGCAAAAAACAGGAAACAGTTGCTTGTTGTAGATGATCCAATTTGAATATTACATGCACTACACAGCAATCAGATTTTAAAACTCATTAACCTGAGACATTTGACTATCAAGTATAACTGCATGTGGTTAAAATCTTAGGATGCAATCCACATGCTAGTCTCAAAACGACCAGGTGTAAACAGGGTCTTTAGACCCTACACTGCATATAAGAACCCAGTTCCACCTATTAGGTTGCTTTCATTGATAAACAGGTGTGGTTCTCAGAAGCAGAATGAAGTTTATTGGCCAAGCATGCAAAATGTTGGTAACTCAAGCAATATAGGCAGTATACAGACAATGCACAAGATTGTATTAGTCAAAGTTCTACAGGGCTGGAGCAAAATCCTAGAGACACTACACCCTCAACTACATAGCCATGGCATGTAGTAGCATAGAGGCCCATAAAAGGTTGAGATTCTTTGTGCACAGACTGCTTACTCTGAATGACACTATAGTTCGTCAGTTATGAAGAGAAGGACAATTTTGAACACCTGTAGAAGGTGGTCGGCGTTCCAATTCAACACTGGCATCATTTACTGGCATCAAGTGAAAACATAGCCCACACTTATTCAGAGGTAAATCAATGACTCTGGTGCACAAGTAAGAGGTAGTGGATGACATTTTCTATTAGAAAATGAATCTTGAATGTTAAAGCATTGTGGCATGTGATGACCTCACCCTCTAGCCATGCATGCGCTGCAAGTAGAGCAGTAAGTACGGTCACCAGCTTCGCAAAAATATAAATAAAAATCCAGTGTAAACAACTCACCTCATGCATAATGACGTCAGCCCCCGACAGACTAATTCTGCTCACTACTGTGCACATGCAAGTGGGACCAAATAAGGAAAACTGCAATAGCAGTGAAATACAGACGTCTGACTATTTGCCAGAAATGTATATAGTGTGAAACTAGACTTGTGCAATTCTCCCCAAGCTCTGCCACATGATTAAGCACACCCAGTGTTTTTTTTTTTTTTTTTAAGTGAAGAATTCTTCTGGATGTTATAGCCTATAGTGGTTTATTAGTGAAAGTAATCTTAACTGGCACTCTTATAGCCAGTTGGTATAATTGGATAACATTTAGCAGAAGAGTCTGTTATGGTTGCATTGTGCACATCATACAACATTTTCATATATTCTTTGCATTTAATGTCATTATCTAGCCATCTGCTACAACATAAAGAGTTGAGCTACCCTACTACAATGATGAGAAATACCCCCCCCCCCCATCCAAGTGACATCAGTTTGGCACAGAAGTTAAGTCACTATACTTAGCTATATTTAACTCCTGTGTCCAGACCTAGAATTGAAAATCTGGCACTGAATTTTATAATTGCTCATCATTAATCTGTCATAAATCAGATTTAAATCATGGGCCTTGAAATCCAACTGTTAGCTATTTAACATATGATTATATGTTTGCAAATTAGTTTGGTAGCTAATTCATGGGGAAAGGAATTTCTAAAGATTTAAGATCTGCAGTAGAATAAAGGCTTAAACATGGGGAGTAGCTGAGGAGTATGCATGCACTACTGCGAAGAAAGTTGCTCAGCACACATGATTGGAGGCCACTTAGACTTCTCACTGCTACAAGGCAAGTCTAATTGAATAGGCCGCTTTGTTTCATGGAATGCCTCACATGTACTAAAGTTGTAAGGTTGATGTTCTGTAAGAGCTAAGCAATGACATGTCCAAGACTTTGCATAACTCCCCTCACTAGAGCATTTTAGACAATCATGAATAACCAGCAAAATTATCACTATGCCACTCCTTCATTAAGTGGCAAACTGTCAGGCATCCATAAAACAAAAAACAAAAAAACAAAAAAAAACCCGAAATCCAACATGATCCTCCATGCAGAAAAACTAATTCAGTCCTTTTTCATTTGAGGGAGACCAAACATTACTCATTGCAACAGGATAAAAATATTGTAAAGTTACGTTGAATGTTTGGAAAAAAAAATTAGTTATGTAACATTATTGCCTCCTTTTCTCGTCAAAACGTTCTTTAAATATTTAGATAATCTAGAATTAAGAACATGTATTAAGCCTAGAAACCAATGTTGCCTCTTGTGAGAAAATTATTAATTCCATTATTCCACGGGACTATAAGCCACAAAGGAAGGATTCTCACGGGTGGGGTACCTGCATTTCAGAGCAGCACAAGCTGTACAGTTCTCTAATGAAACAGTACAAATGAGCGATTAATGAACAAACGAAACCTTGCTAGCTCCATCAACAGATACATAGTGTACGTAAGTTAGCTAGCTACATAAAAACGGAGTAGATGTGCATAGATTTCTATCTGAAATAACACGGCATTTATAACATCGTTTTAAATACATGCTTTCATATGACGTGAATCTCTTAACAACCATTCTGACTTAGCTAGCTAGGATAGCAAGCTACTTAAAACTAGCTAGCTAGTCCATGTAGACAGAGTATATGGAAGTCTTGTTTGCCAATCAAGTTAACTGGCTATACTAGCCAGAGAACCAAGCATCCGTCATGAAGACGAATAATTTGCACAATATTTTTCAAAGATACTAGTAGCTACCTAGACAGAACTAGTTGGTTAACCTTACCTAATCCAGAAATGCAGACACATGGATACGTCTTGTTAGCTAAACTAGTTACCTAGCTATACTAGCTAACACAAAAAGATTATCCGTCAGCGAGCTAGTGTGTGTGTATGTTATGTTGCATTTAAGTCATGGCCAGAGCTGTAAAAGAAATCGAAGCGAACTTGGTTACCGATGTCAACAACAGTAGCGTTAGCAAATGAGCTGGAATGTAGCCCTGTTATTAATTGGCATAAAAAGAGAGGTGGCAAACCAGCGTGCTAGATTCGTAGAAACTAGCTAGCTAGTGTTAAAATAAAAGCTATCTTAGCCAGTAGAGAAGCCACTCATTTCAGACCAAGGCTAACACCAGTACCAGTTAGCTGGCTACATAAGATAGCTACTTAACTTAGCGATAGTTAGCTAGCCAGCCAGCCATCACTACTATAGAAATCTTTTGCAAGTGGATTTCACGTTAGCTAGCTACTTCACGGGGTAATAAGCAAGCCAAAACTGCGTGTTTGGAAAGGTAACTAAAACACGCTATATTTCCTACTGGTGAATAGAATACTAGACATTTGAAACGCTAACCACGCCTAAATAATTCGCTAATGCAGGAGATATATGGTAGCTAAAGCTTATTGGTTGTGCCCTCAAAAAATATCACAGCTTTTATCGCTGTGCTAGGCTAAGCTAACTTGGTCCTAGCTAGTTAGCTAACCCAACCGAGACTCAAAGCTACACCACCTCTCCTCGAAATACGTCTTACCTGGAGTTAACCTATGTTCTCCTCCCGCGGTCTGAGGGCAGATAGAGTTTGGTGGGCTTTCTGTTTGTGGTCGTAGGTTGCATCTTTGCGGAGACGGAGTACTAGGAGTACCCGGTAGCGGATTGCACCTTCTCCGCTTTGGAGATTGAGGGCTGAGGAGGGCCTCGAACTCCATGGAACGTTTTAACGTAGCACCACAAGCCATGGTTACTTAGAGTATAAAACGACAAACAAAAGGCTCTCGAAAACCCTAATTCCTCTGTAACATGGGCAATTTCGTTCTCGTACGCCTTACACCCCTTAGTCTTTCTTTATGTGCTAACAGTCAACACCCTCCCTCTTACTCACACCGGTTTGTATTTGCCAACTGCCAATGTTGTATCAAAATGTTAAAACGTCATAATGGAGGAGTGTACCATGTAGTCAATATGGGGGTGCATTTCTGTAATGGGTTTCCGATAACCGTGAACTACAGTGCTGTCCACTTCTGCAGCTGGAATTAAATTTTATAAACTGAAAATGCCATGTTGAATGTGTTAAATGTTTACATATCTGTGCCATCTAGTCGTATTAAAATGCAATAATCTAAATGACACAAAAGTTGCATATTTGTCGAAATCATTGCTCACTTCTTGTTTTTTTTCTAGTAAAACTAATTTAATGTAGTAGACGATGTGACTGGAGTAAACAAATTGGGTTTAGATACTGCAGTCTAGATGACACTGGCGTTATGTCCCATGTCATAATGGAGTCATCGAGCTAGGCATGTCTTTAAACCATTATGCCAGTTCGTACTTAGCTACTAGTGGTAAACGTCGTATCTGAACACTCAAGCACTGACTATCTTTTATCGGACTCCTGTGATAAACAAATTTAAATTAGCAGTGTAATTGATAATTACACTGCTAATAACCTTTTTATGTTTTAATGAGCTGTGATCTTTTTTCACCACATTACAATGTCATTGACAGCTAAACTAAGTGTTTCATACACCTAGAAAAACTACTGTGTTCCATACACAATAAAACTACTGTAGTATTAACAGACAATGGCTTATTTAGAAATATTTACACTACCACGCTACCATTCAGTACTGCGGAAGTACTAGAGGTAAATCATATTAACTATAGTATACAGGTATCATATGCATATAACACAGCAAAAAAATCCTGTTTTACTATCAAACATTCACTGTTGAGTATGTTTTGAGAAGAAATACGAAGATGACTTATTGGTATTGCATTTTGAGTGTGATATTTATACCTTTTCTCAGTGAATATAAATATATACTGTACATGTTCCAACATAATGCCCAGTTAATCTGGCTGCTGACTTTCTAGGGCTTCAGAAGTAGAAGTTGCAGTAATATTGCTCTCTTTGTCAGCAGCCTGTCTAACACAATCCTCCCTGTCTTGGTTATAAATGCAGGCCACATTACCCTGACAACAAACCCATTCCCTCCATGGTCTGAAACAACCAGCACTCCTCAGAAGGCTCACAAATGCCCGTCTCAGCTCGCGACAGCGGAGGGCATACAGCAGTGGATTGACAGCTGAGTTCACCAGGCACAGGGTGCAGCAGATGGCGAACGCTCTCTGCTGCTCTCGGGAGAGAGGCTTGGACACGTCGGCTACAATGAAGGAGAGCGTGGGGAGCCAGCACACAACCAAGATGAGGAGGATCAGTCCGAGTGTCTGCGCCAGGTGGATGTCCACACGCATTCGAGCTTGTCGCCCCAGTGTTGCCTTCCTGGTCGGAGGAGTCTCCATGGTTGCTTCGTGCTTGTGGGCTCGCCACAGGATGAGTGCATAGGCTATCAGGATGAGTGAAAGCACTGCGAGCAGAAGACCTGTCCAGGAGCCCAGGTAGAGCCCATCAATGAAGGGGAAGAGACGGGAACATAATTTGGATTTGCACTGCCAGCCCATCAGAGGGAGGAAGGAAATCATAATGGTAATGGACCACAGCACCACTATGGCGATCGCAGCTCTGCGACGTGTTAGCAACTGTCTGTAGCGCGGGGCTTGGTGGATACAGATGTATCTGTCCATGGCTGTCAGCAGCAGACTGCCTGCAGAACCGGTGAATGCCATGGTGACACCAGCCAGCTTGAGCAAATATATCTCAGGGGTGTCGCAGAATTGGGAAATATGGAAAGACAAAAAGCTGATGGGGAAGAAACAGCTGGCCAAGACATCAGCCACCCCCAGGCTTCCTATAAAGAGGTAGGAAGGCCGCTGACGCAGCCTGGCTGAGGTCCCTATCACCACCAGCACCAAGATGTTCTCTAGGAAGGTGACTGGTCCAGTCAGGCAGCAGATCCAGCTGATGACCATCTTTTCTGTGTGATTCAGTACCCTGTAACTTGACAGAATCTCACATGTGTTGCCACCTACAATAACAATGGTACATTTTAAGTCTGATAGTTGTACACCTTTTGAACAAAAGAAACTGTTTAAACAGTTTGGGCACCCTTCCTCAGTCTTGGTCATCTTAAGTTCGGTAGTGTTTGATGATATCCCTACTATACCATACCCAGTTCAATTTAAAATTACATGGTTTAGGGTTGTTAGAGTGGGAAAATCATCACACTGTACTGGACCTTGGTTCTCAGGATCAGAGTTAGGTCACAGGCATTTTTGTTTCCATATGTCTTTTATATAGTCAGTCTTTGGATTGTTTGCTGTAAGTAAATAGAAATGAAATTAATAATTTGTTTGTGGTTTGAAATACCTAAAGTGGAGGAGTTTCCACTGCTGAAATCTGTTGCTAGCCCTGCTGGCTCTGTTGCCATGCTTCTGTAGAAAAAATCCAGATTAAATTTATGGCATTACATTTAATACAATACTGTATGTATTTTAGATTTTTATATATATATATATATAAATCATGCATTGTGCCTGCCAGGCTGAAATTGGTGCTAGGTACCGTTATAGATTCATATAGGTAAGGCTGTGTTTAAAGTATGTATTATCCTGCTGAAGTCCTCTGGTGGATCTGTTCAGAACTGCTCAAAAAGCAATGATGGGAGAAGTCATGCTGTCACGTCGCGCCGGGCACATAGACCTAGCGCCACGCCCACCTCCACTTCACTCCGTTCATTGCCTAGGTCCCAATCACCCGTTTACAACTTACAGCTGACGGCAATTACCAATAATCAACCCAGTGCTGCATATTGACTTGCCTGAGAATTACCGAGCTTTACTACCTTGAAGCACAGCCTTCGTTTAAACCTTGTTGCAAGTTTGCTTTATTTTTTTTCTAGAGTTTGGCAATACCAAACTCTAGCTAGTTAGCCAACTACAGCTTGTTGCTGTTTGTTCTATGACTGTTCTGTGGTTTTCTGTTTGTCTGCCGTAAACATTAAATATAATGTTCCCTGCAGCCTCTCCTTCCGCTCCCTCTTTGCCGCCATCACACATGTAAGGGAACAAATATTTCTACATTAAATGTAACATTATAGTAAGTATAGTATGTATTACACTTTGTGATTGCAACTTCCTTAATATTATTTAAATAATTCCACTAAGCACAGAGGATTCCTGATTGGTTTTCTGTTCTGTAATGTATTGTAGGAAAGTAGGAGTTTAAAACACATTTTTAACGTTACACAGTAGAAACATAAGTTTCAAAACATGCTACAAACAGATTTGTTTGTCTGAAATACACAGCAGATTGATAACTTGGAACAAGTCATAAACCTTTTATATAAATATACTCAAAAATGTTAATCTACTACATGTACCAATTGTATTGTCCACGTAGAACAAAGTAAGCATAGGTATGATGGATAAAAAAATAGCACAGCAAAATCACAAATTGAGTGTAAAATCTGCCTACCGTAGAGCTTTTGTGGTGGGAAATTTGATGTTCAGCGCATTTCACAGATATGGTGTTGTAATATGCTCATGATTACAACATAATGTTCTTCCTCTTTCTAGCTGCTAAGAGGCATGGAGAAAGCACCATTAACCAAATTTGGCTAAAACTTGGCAGGTGTATGAAAGATTACACTAGAAACGCATGTCAGGCATACAGACTCAAAAACATTCTACTTTTCCCTCAATCCTAGTCCTTATACTCACAAAAAACTTAAAAAAATTATGCATTTAATACATTGTTAATTTTGTCAGGTTGCAGATTGAGATAGAGGAAACTTTTCACACCTTTTAGATACATCACACATTTGGACAGGTTTTCTGCATACGCTCAGACCAATTTTGCCTTATCTTTTTAAAGACCTCAGTTTGGGCTTTATGTTAGAAGAGCTGATTCTCAATACGTGAAGCGTCTGCCTGTAACACACAGATGTCATCTGCTAGACTGCTGGTATGGGAGCCTGTGGGATTAAATGATGGAGAACAAAATAGGTGAAAGTGGTGTGTTGTGATCAATTGAGAAGTGGCAAATGATCATGGAGTGTGATTGGTGGATGTGCGTGAGCTGGTCTGGCTAGATGCCAGATGGGGTGTGTCAGTTATAGTGATTATTGTATGGTCACATTCTTTTCTTTGTGTCAGCCCCTTAGGCATCCACATATCCAAGTCATATCATGTTTGAGCAAAACTGTGCACACTCAAATGAAGCCTTTTCATCATTACAAAAATGATGTCTTTTGTTGCATAAAGACGTAGACCTGATGGATACAATTCTGGGCTATTTTTTATCTTTTATTTTAGTGCCTTTGGACTTGCTGCATAATTCCTTTCATTAAAACCCAACTGAAAGTCTGATAAACTTTTAACTTTGACAGACAGTTAGTCCACTCCAGTGTAATGGCCCAGAAAAAGAAATTTGCTTCCAGACACTTTCCACGGTGCTCTTGCCAACTTCTTGAACCATTCAACACTTTTCCACAATGAAAAATGATTCTCAGTTTGTAAAGTCGGTGCCATACCAGCTGATCTGGAACCAAGGAACTCTGACCAAAGGGGGCAATACTTAGCTGCAGTTTTATATAAATATTTTGATGTATTTCATTTCATCTGCCATTTATTTTTTAGCTTACAGTAAATTGTGCTTAATAACAGTGCATAACATCAAATAAAAAATTTGTCATCTTGTCTGTAATTGTTGTCATGATGGTTTCTCTTTGTATTTGTTCTCATTCTACCCAGGTACACTGGTTCCCAGAAACCCACAGTGGTTGTGACACAGCTATGAAAATTCTTTTAAATCCTAATACTTTTACATAGAGATACAGGGTACTTTGAATTAACACGAAGAAACAATTTGAAAACGGACAGACTGATGCAAATTTGGGAAATTTTGAGAAGTATTCATTTGGATCAACCTGAGCTTAATTCAGATCATACATTGTAAGATGAAACACTAACCCTGATCTTTAAACATATACATATTCTATTATAAATAGCATATTATAATACTAAAATATAAATATAAAAAATCAATTTAAGTGGTCTAAATTTAACACAGCATACAAAGGGTTAAATTATATTGATTATAGGGGTCTTCCTAATAATTGAGTGAGCAAGACACTTATCCCCCCAATCCCCCCTCACCCCTTATTTCCTTTTCTCCTTCATGTGAGACAAGGAGCATTTTCTCTTGTGAATATGCTACTAAAATAAGCACAAAAGGGGTTTAGGGTTACAGTGAAACGCACAAACTAAACTTACGTTTTAATCAGAAATAGTTGCAGAATTGGAGCTTTGTTCTGAGTGTTCTGATTACAACGATAGGTAACTTAGGTGAGTTTCTTCAACTTTCTGTGAACTTGGTTATCCTGACGATGCTATGTTAATCTTTAGACATGTTGATAAGCACGGAGAACAGAGTTATGTTGCAGTAATTAATTAATTAGGTGTATATGAGAATATAAAACCAGTCAAAGTTATTTCAAATTTTATTTAGTTGTGTGTATGGTGTTTTTGTCTATGCTAAAGTTAATCGTTAGCAATCTTGGGCCTTTACGTAGCCCAGTCTCTTCAGACAGCAGCGTAGAGACAGACAGACAGAGAGAGAGGGAGATCTACATCCACTGAGGTCTTTCCAGCTGGATACACACACATTACACAAAGCTATACGGATGAACTTGATAAGTGAAAATGCACGAAAAGATAAAGGGAAAAGACTACCTGGGTAGCAGTTTCATTTATTTTCACCATAGTTTTGTAACTGTTTTACAAATTGAATGTTCAAGTTGTAGTTTGAAGATCGCAGATCTTTGCATACATATTGATGTTCATTCAGATCTTACTTTATGGTTGCCTTGTAGCTTCAAGCTTCAAATATCTGGCAGTTCATGTGTTGGTCATTTAATTTACCGAAGTCATTTCATTATCTGGTCCAATAGCACTGCACTACAGAGTGATACATTATATATGCCAGTGTAGCTGTTGTGTTTCCATGTGCTTCACCAAGAGCTATCTAGGTTTGTGCACAGCCTTTTAATGTATTTTCAGGTGCCTAGTAAAGTACCGAAACTATTGCATATGGATAAAAGAGCAATTAACACAGATTCTATAAAATGTATTTAATTAGATGGTTTAATGTTTAATATGGATCATTATTGTATGCTAGTTGTGTGAAGCAGTAGATTAGCAACCAAAAGTGTTTTTTTTTCTTTTACACTAAAAATAAAACTGAATAATTTACAGCACATAATGTCACCCATATAGATCTACACACACGACAATACTCAGAACCAAACATTTTGTCAGTGCTATGACGCTTCTGGTTTTGATGTGATAAAGAGAAACATATGACAATGGATGATAACACTCCTCTATGATATATAAGAAGGATGAAATTCAAGTGATGGTACAAATTAGGCTGTATAACATGGTATAGTTCTCACCTTGATGGTTATCCCACCTGCAGTCTGAATATCATTAGTAATTACTGATGATCATGCATGTTTAAAAAAGAAGCGTGTTGATATTATTTTGTTTTAATTAAAGTTGAATGTATTATAACTTTTAGGGGTAGGGACTGAGACACCAGATGTGGCTGTTAAGCCTTCTGGACATGTTGTGGGTTTAATTCAGGGAGTTGTCTATCTGATGCCCGCTGTGAAGAGCTTGCAGTGTTGTGGCTTCTAGTATGAACTGAGAGGGCCCTGTGTAAAGCTCTAATGGTCTGGAATAGGATTTTTGTCATCCTCTGCATAATTGCAATTATGTAGGCCTAAGTCATTCTTTGCTGGTGTATGACTTAGGCCTACATAAGTATACACCTGTATTATTAAGAACCCTTAGCTTGTTTCATTTATATAGGCATGACCGGACTCCCTCTTCCTCTAAACATAGACTATTTTAACTTCGTGCCAACTTATTAGGTACATTTGTGAATTTGGCCATTGAGGTAATAAGTGGAATAGATTTCAGGAGGTAACTGATGGTAGTTCTGCTCTTGGATCTGTAGAAAAAAGTTATAGGAATTAAACATGTTTCCCTCTGTATTGTATAGGTATGTTAATGAGCAAAATTTCTGTTTTGGATTATCATGACATTTTATACATGTATGCTTCAGCTATGACTATCAGGCCCTTGGACTCTCATTCTGCACTAAAGTTTATTACTGGCAATAATTATAATATTTATCATTGTGAGCTGTGTGCTAAGGTTGGGTGACCCTCTGTGTAAGGCATGATGTAAGTCAAGTGTAAGACACTGGATTTTATTTACTTATAATGCACTTAGTGGTTTTCTACTTTGGTATTGCATGATACTGCAGATCTTACAATAAACACTTGAATGCCTGGATTATATTGCAAGTGCCAGCTGTTTTACTTGCTGTAAAAACCTAAAATAACATGTGGAACAATCTAAAGCTTACCTTATTTTTAAGTTTAGGGCACTTCAGTTTGTTAATTTAATCATATTTTACTTCCAACGGTTTTGTTTTTGTTCATATTTCATTTTTGCATTTTTTTTGTTCAGCTTATTATTTGTTCATCTTATTATTTATTTGTATTACTTTTTATTATTCAAATTTCTTATTTTTTATTACTTGCTGCCCATTGGGAGTTTCATTTTCAATTTGGCTATATTGTAAATGAGGTCTTCTCTTTCAACTTTAAATGAAGGTTCAAAGAAATAATGAAATAACCATGTATTTTTTCATCTATTTTTATAACGTCTTTCCTTGTTATCGCTTTTTACTAATCTTTCTTGAGAATTAATGTTTTAGGTTTCAGTGTCAGCAGTGAATGGGACTACTCAACCAGATTTGCTTGTTTTGTTCTTGATGTGACATCTGTAATCCCAGTTCCTCTTGAGGTTTCTTTCTCATACTCGTAGGGAGTTTTTTCTTGTCATTGTCACCTGTGGCTTATTCTTGATACTTAATGTCTGCACAGGTGCTTTGTAACAATATCTGCTGTAAAAAAAAAAGGTGGTATAAAAATAAAATAGAATTGAATTAACTTAATGTTGGCTATGGCATTAGAGAATGATATCGATATAAAGGGATTAGAAACCTGACATTCTTTTTATATCGTCTCCACTATTTCTTTTGCTGAGAGAATATTATTATTTATTTATTTATTTATTAAGACAGTGAGCAGTTGCCCACTATAATGCACTTATCCCAACACCCTAAACAGAACCGCATCCGACATTGCATTGCGTCTCTAATGGACACTCAAATCCTTCACCTACTTGCTGCTAGTCATGAGGAGTGATGAGCATCGGACGTTAACAGTTGGCTGCCAGTTTATACCATCAGCTAGCTATGGGGACTTGCATCTTCCAGTCATAGTCGGTGCTGTCTTACGTGTCTCTCGTGCTGTTTTGATTTGGTAAAAAAAAAAAAACAACCTGAAATGTATATAGTACCAGATTGTACCACCCAGAGAGAAAAGATACCAAGAAGATGTTCACGCCAGTCTAAGTGAAATAAAAGTTCAATCTGAAATGAAGGCTATTTTGTTAAATGTAAGAATAAGTGTGAGAACTAAACCTTTATGAAAAATACAGCTAAAACTTCTTTGTGTGATAGAGATAGTGACGCAAGTAAAACAGCAACAAACTCGTATCCTTTATTGGTTGTGCCGTTTCTATGTTCGACGCTGATTGGTCGATTACCAACAGGAAAGACCTACTTGTTCTTATTTGAGGCTCCATTTTGTTGCAAGTGAGATAAAGACGAAGGGAAGTGAAGATTACATTTTAGCTGTAGTGTCGGGTAGAAAGCTTGACTTTGTTAGAGCTGCCACCAACCTGTATCAGTCGATGGGCTATCAAACCCTGAGGAAGTCGGTATGTCTTATTTTGTTTGTTAGCCAAGCAAGCTAGATAGCGTTGGCTACCTAGTGAGCTAAATAAATTCCTGCGGATCTGGCGCCATATTGCGAGTGTTTTCTTTGTTTTGGTATGGAGCCAGAAAATATGACCTAGATTTTTGTGTTCATTCTTACTAAAATAAATGATATCGTAGTGTTAAGTAACGTTTTTGGCTTTGCCACAGACGTCAAGTTAGCAGGTCTATGTCGCGCTATGATGTCTCGTATTTAATGTAGATTTAGCTATCCTAACCATCTAGGGTAGCTAGCTAGATACCTAGCTGACTAAGCCAGAGGTATGAGTTTTTAAAGGTAGCCTGGTTAACTTAGCTAGTATAGTAACTTGGAAAACAGTTATAACTTAACATTTGGGGTTTTATTTATGTAACTGCTAAATTACTATAGCTAAGTAACTATACTCTGGCTGGGTGTTTTGGGGGAGTGTTCTGTTTACATTGGTATGAAGTAAGTATGCTGTTAAGTGTTAATTCTGCTCGGAATATTAGAATTTATTATATGTCTAGCTGTTGGCCACAGACAAGGAAAGAGCTTTTTTTCTTTAACGATCTTCATAGGTTGACGGCTTCTGAGAGCGCCGTGTGCCGAGGTGAATTGATGTTCAGCTCGGCTTCACGAGGAAGCATCGCTCGTTGGCACATGAAAACCTCAGAAATTGTTGGACATAAACGTGCAGTGAGAAGTACACTGGAGATCAAAATTAGAGAACACAATTTCCTAAATGTCAAGGTCATTGTGTAGTCCTATGTAAATTATCCTAACAGGAGTGAAATAGCAGCATTTTAATTTCATAAATTGTATATATTCTAAAGCACAGCATAAACTTATGATTGAAAAAACACTGATCAAAATTAGAGAACACTTTCAGATACCTGCCAGTTATTGGTGTTAATCTGGCACCTGGTACTAATTTCCTTAATTATCTGACAAACCCTATTTAACCGACAGCGTAACTTTCCAGTTTTCACTGACTTTGCAAAAATGGTGAGCCGTTCCAAAGTGACTGAAACCCTCCGGCAGCAG